>CAIGRP010037759.1:0-18825 GCA_903798385.1 Fraxinus cuspidata
ATTTATTTTTATTATGATCATTTACTAAAATATTTACAAGGCTTCACATCACGCTAATAATAACTTCAAAATACTACAACATGTACAATGTACCGGCAAAAAATTAGTACAATTAAAAATGATAAAAAAAAGAAAATGGATGAAAGTGATGCAGAATGGACGGATGAGTTTACAGATGTCACACTGTAGCTATTCCAAAATCCTCACACGTCGAGTGAGCACTGGCACCGCGGGCAGGCAGACTCCAAAATTAATGTTTCATCATGTTGTACTCTGGTGTACAACACTAATCTTCAACAACTTGCTTTTTCCTCAGGTACGTACCTTGCACTGTTTGTCTCTATCGTTTTATTTTTCCAATAATTACGACATTTTTTGCATTAATCCCTTCTTTTGATCCTGTTATTGTAAGATTTATTGGATTTGTTGCTAAAAAATTGGTATCAAATCCGAAACTCCCCATATATGGCCAGTGGCCCAAAGAAACAAAAGAATCAGTTACATTTTTCATAGGATCTCCTCGATAGGCAGTCTTTTAGTCCATGTTTGGTCGCATTGAATTTTTGTAGTACTGTTCAATTCACTTTATCATGCCATTAATGTATAATATTGATGTGTAATGTTTTGGTAGGAATATCTTGTTTTATTTTGATGTAGCATACTGGTGTTGATTGAGATCTGTTTGATTTTATGTCTGTGAAAAAAAAATTCAGCTATGGATACTTTCCTCTTCACCTCGGAATCTGTTACTGAAGGTCACCCCGATAAGCTTTGTGATCAAATATCTGATGCGATTTTAGATGCGTGCTTGGAACAAGATCCCGAAAGTAAAGTCGATTGTGAGACATGTACAAAATCCAACATGGTTACAGTCATAGGCGAAATCACGACCAAGGCTAATGTGGACTACGAGAAAATTGTTCGCGACACGTGCAGTGAAATTGGATATTCGTCGCCTGAAGTTGGACTTGATGCTGATAATTGCAAGGTTCTGATAAACGTCGAACAGCAGAGCCCTGAGATTGCTGAGGTTGTCCATGGTCACCTCATGAAAAAACCTGAAGAGGTTGGAGCTGGAGATCAGGGACACATGTTCGGCTATGCCACGGATGAAACCCCTGAGCTGATGCCGTTGACGCATGTCCTTGCTAGTAAGCTTGCGGCCAAATTAGCCGAGGTGAGAAAGAACAGAACTTGTCTCTGGCTAAGGCCTGATGGCAAGACTCAAGTCACTGTCGAATACCAGAATGAAGGTGGAGCAGTGGTGCCTATTAGGGTCCATACTCTTCTCATCTCGACTCAACACGATGAGACTGTCACAAATGAGCAGATAAGGAAAGACTTAAAAGAGCATGTAGTCAAGCCTGTCATTCCGTCAAAATATCTCGATGACAAGACGATATTGTATTTCAACCCGTTGAGTCGATTTGTACATGGAGGCCCTCATGAGGATGCGGGATTGACTGGCAGGAAGATTATTGTTGACACTTATGGTGGCTGGGGTGCGCATGGAGGTGGTGCATTTTCTGGAAAGGATCCAACCAAGGTTCATCGAAGTGGTGCCTATATTGCCAGGCAAGCAGCGAAGAGCGTGGTGGCCTCTGGGCTTGCACGACGTTGTACTGTGCAGTTGTCATATGCAATCGGGATGCCAGAACCGTTGTCTGTATTTGTGGACACGTATGGAACAGGGAAATTGCCGGATAAGAATATACAGGAGCTTATTAAGGAGAAGTTCGACTTCAGGCCGGGAATGATTGCTATCAATCTGGACCTGAAGAGGGGCGGCAACTTCAGGTATCAGAAGACTGCTGCCTACGGTCATTTTGGACGAGATGATTCAGATTTCACCTGGGAAAATGTTAATGTGCTCAAGCCTAAGTGAACTTTTAGTTTACTTTCCTTTCTGTAGTATGCTTCTGTTGTTTCTCTTGGATTTTGTACATTTCATATCGAAACACTAGAGATTAAACGATGTATTATAAGCTTTAAGGTTAAGAATAAATAACAGAATAGTTCGTCGTGTGATTAATCTAAACTTTTTCAATGATAAGCGGCTTAGATAAGAGATCTTCGTTATTGTCATGAATTCCTGTTATACAGAGGATTAACCCATTAGTGATCACTGTCACGATTCTATAATTAGAACAAGCGATCTTTCTAGACCAATCCTTTTGCCTAAACATGAATGGATGAAACTTTTATCTAGACAATTCAGATTAAAAAATCGATACATGCAAGTCAGAAGAATGCTAAATCAATACAAATATGGGGGTTCCGCTGCTGTTCTTCACAGAGATATACCTTGCATCCATCTCTTTAGCATTTCTAGTGATGCTTGAGGTTGATCCATAGGAACCATGTGACCGGCATTATGGACCTTAAGGAAAGTGAGTTGTCCGTGGCTTTTCTGTAATCCTGCCTCCACTCCATCTACGCTAAATGGAAAGGAAGGAGTCGATACAAAGTCTTTCTGTCCAGACCATACCATGGCATCGACCCATCTTGAGTTTCCTGATAATATTAAAACTCAGTTATAGCAGTTACATTACAAATCCTGCCCACATTTTTCATAGTTTGTCTCAAGTAAATCTTACCAAGCCAGTTGCAAATAAGATCGTACTCCCCAGCATATATAAGTAACTTGACTCCATTCTCTAGTAGAGCAGGAACACCGACTTCGAAATTCTTCATCCAGTCCATTGTCATTGCATCATACACAACGGTACTACATGAAACAAATTCTATATTTCCAACGCCAAGTGCTTGTCTAACTGACTTCTGGTTCAAAAAATTTTCCACGTTCGAGAAGTCGTAGCACAGAGAACCCACACAAGTTTTTCGAATATCATAGTACTACAGATAAAAATATAAGGTTAACAACTTTTTATTTTCAGTCAAACTAGATGATTGAATAACGAGTTATCTTACATTTATATCACCAGCTATGTTAAGTATATTATTGAAAATGTCGTTGCACTGAACATAAGCCTGGGAACACGCTGATGATGAACCATTACTCCTGCCTGCCAAGAAACTTTTTATCAGAATCCAAGTGAGAATGAGAGTTGGGGGCAGAAGGTAAGACTTGCGGGTTTCTAAGGACATTATAAGTTGCCTTCCCGAGGTTGTCTTGTCAATAATGTGGGTCCCACAAGAAGGGGTGCCACAGGAAGGGTGTCCAATGTGCTTCTAAGTTAGGCAGACCTTGCACGAGGGACTTAGATTAAGAAGTAGATGTTAGAAGATATGAGTTTAGGGTTAAGAATTACCACAGATTTTTATTGCCTCCACACATTGGGAAACTGACTCATTCATGCTGTCATAATCAGATTGGGTGATCAATTTCATGTTTAAAGCATAATCAGTATATGCTTTGTACTGGATCTCTGGATCTGTCATTCCATTACCAATAGCTAATCCCTGTTTAAGCATTGGTAAGGTGATTAATCAAACAGAGAAAACTATGAGATTAATTAACAATGGAGATAAAATTCAAGGCTTACTTTCATGTTAATATGAATCCCTTCTTTATTATTGTTTCCCTGTTGTATCCGAGCAGCAAAAGCAGGAATGTAGTGCCCGGCGTATGATTCTCCAGTGATGTAAAAGTCATTCTTTGCATACTGAGGGTGCGCTTGGAAAAATGCCTGAAATTTTATGAACATTTTAGTTCAGTCTAATATAGTTTATGAACATTTTAGTTGTGTCCTGGAGCTGACAGGACTAGCGAACGTACCTGCAGGAAGTCATAGAAATCCCCAGCAGCTCCCTCAGAAGTCGCTCGTATGTCATTATCGTCTGAAGTATAACTGAAACCTGTTCCAGTTGGTTGGTCGACATATATAATGTTTGAGACCTGTCATAACACGTCATTCATGAAAAGAGCTTTGGTTTCTCCTTATCGGTTATGGGTAACACGGGAATTTTTTGTCCAATAAAACCTTTTCCCATTGAGTCGAGGCAAGACATTGACTCATCTTCAGGAATTATCTGTTGGGAGTCTTGAGAGGAAAATCTACTAATGAGAATTGATGAAAATGAGATTACCTTATCCCAACCGAAATCATTCCATACAAGAGATAAGTTGTCTGTTATGTGGAAAGGGCCGTTTTCATAAAACAGGGCCAACGATCCGCTGCATCCTGGTCCTCCCGTTAACCAAACAACAATCGGGTCAGTGCTCGTCGTGTTTCTTGATTCAAAGAAAAAGTAGAACATCCTGCAACAATATTTCAAGTAGTTTGACATGATATAACCAGGGAAATGATATTGCATTGCTAGTTTTTAAGTCAGTTTTTGTTGCTTTTCACAGCGCTTTTGAACTAATAAGTTTCATTTGTTGATGCTTGTCATGTTTGAAGTGACGTATAATGAAACCTATTAGTCTGAAAGCGCAATATATTTTATTGCTGCAATCTGTCAAAAATTCTTGTATCAAACATACAGTGGTTCTAATTAGGTAAACTGCAAAAAAAAGGTCCCACAACCAGAAGAACAGATACATGAATCAATTTTGTAATATGAAAAATTTGATGTTCATTATACCTTGCACCTTTGGTGTGAGGAAGTCTATAATATCCAGCCCTGTGGCCCAAATCTTGAACACTGGGTGCGGGACTACTTAAACCGGGGAATCTAAAACTTTTTTCGACCATTTTTGGTGCTGTCAATGCAGGATCGTTTTCAACAATGTTCACATCAAGTTCAGGGAACAAGTTCATCTCTCTAATGATCTTTTCTGCTTGTGTTTTTGGGAATTCCATAGCTTCTGAAACTGAAACTACGGAGAGGAAAGGGAGAAAGAAAAGTAGAGTGAGAGAGAAATGAAAGGCTGCTAGTTCCATTGTTGTAGGAATGATTCTGAAGATGGAACTGGTTTTTTTTTCTTTTTAATCTTTGATTTTTCTATATTGCTGATACTTATAGACCTTAAGAAAGATTCGAGGAATAAATGTAGGAATTTGGAGTGAGAATATGAATGACAGTTGTTGAATATATACTTGTTGAATTCTTGAATATGGAGAAGATATGAACAATAAAGATTATTCTGCATATGTAGAAATTTTAAATTTTTTGAAAAAACAAAATTTCTGAGATATTTATGGGAGGAAATCATGGCTAAAAATCGATAAACGCATGAACGATCAAGATTCTCAATGGTCAAATGAGTGGGTGAAATCGATGGCTTGAATGAGGGGTTCGAATATTTGAATTTTGTAAAAAGATTGAGGAATGATTGTCAATGACTATTAATTGCAATCTTATCTTGTGTAATACGATATATAATCAATTATGTCAATTTGTGTCCACAACAAATTATGTCAATTTGGACGTTGTCATCTCTCTCCTAATCTGGGTCATTTAGAAAGCTGATTGAATTTGACATGTATGATTTAATTGGAATATAAATACACAAATCATATGCGGAGAATCTATAAATGTATGTAATTGTGAACCAAGATCCACTTTCCATATTCATAATAGAGTTTGAAATTTGAATAATACGAAACAGTTTAATTTTATATAATCAAAATCAAAGCCAAACAACATTGTGGAGAAGTTTGTGTTGCGTCCATCTCTTTGGCATTTCTGCACTAAGGATCCATTGGGCACGATTATTGTATTGACTTTGATCAGTGAATCTCTTATGAAAAATGATGTTGTCAATGTTAAGGGATGAAATCCCACATCGAATAAAGATGAAAATATAGACCAATTTATAAAGTTTTGAACTACTTTTAATAAGGTTGACCTTTTAAGATGAAATCTCAAATTTTAATATAGTATCAGAGCCCGTTAAACCCCAACGAGCAATTCGATCCGATTAACACTCAAAAAAATTGAGCACACAGATTTTAAAATTGGTCTGCTCAAACGAGCTACCATATTGAGGTGATATATTAAGGGATAAAATCTCACATCGAATAAAGATGAAAATATAGATTAATTTATAAGAGTTTGGACTACTTCTCTTAATAAGGTTAACTTTTTAAGATGGAACCCCAAATCTTAACAGTCAATAGTTTCCCCAACGTAAATTGGAAAGTATCCTTCTCGAAATGAACTAGCTTAAATTGTCATGTTAGTTTTTCAAGATCTATAACTAAACTTTTTACGAACAACGGACTTAGGAAAGCCGACTCTCGTTCCTTTAACCTAAAAGAGAAAAAATTACGTGGAACCAATAACTAGGAGAGATCAAATGAAAAAAAAAAAAAACGATAAGTAAAGAATTTATGGTTATTACGTTTGGGCCATATAAAGGGCCAACAAAATGGACAAGACGAACCATGCGAAATGGATTTGGCTTCTAAATATTGCTATTTATAAGTTTATATATTCTATTGTGTGTGTGTTTATAATATTGAAATTAATATGGACTTCAAAAATATTATGATTAATGTTTGAAATTTGGTAACCATGAGAAATGGATAATCAACTTGACAATTAAATTGTCACAAAGAGATACAATGAATTAAAAATTTGATCATAATTTTAATTAATTAATAATAATTATCTTGTTTACATGCTTTTGCCTTGAGGCTTTCTTAACATGCACACATCAATAAATGAGAATATTTTGAGTAATGAAAAAAAAAAAAAAGCCTTCTTGTTATATTATATTTGGAAAATTAAATATGAGTTCACAATTTAGCCCCTATTTGGGCTCTATTAAAATTAACTTTTAGTGAAAAATGTGTTTTGAAATAATGTTTTTTTTAAGAATGTGTGGTTAAAAAGAAGAAAAATAAAAACATATTAAAATTTTAATGGAGCCCAAACAGGTGACATTGGTAGATTCTTTTTTGAGTAATGCTATATAGACATCACATGATAAATCCAACTAAAGGGGTCTAATAATTAATACAATCATGCTACAATACATTATCTTCTACATCTTTCTTTACATTGCGCCACGGTTTAAATTTTTGACAATTTTTCACTCAATCAACACAACCATCATGTCAAAAAAGAGTGTACACGTGGCATTTCACTAAGTAATAACATCACAATTAATTAAACTCATCATTTAATGCAACTTATATGCCACAGAGGTTGGTGTTTTAGTACTAGTCATACTATTATATACTTCATTTGTCCCATTTATATAAGCTGATTTTTTTTTATGCAGATTAAGAAATCTCATTTAATATTATTCAAAAAATAATTTTTGCCAAAAACTTTTCTAATTTACCATTATTTAATTATCAACAACTAATAATAAATTGAAAATCAACATATATAAATGGGAAGGAAGAAATAGTATTATTCATCTTTTTTCTCCTAAGTCCCTAACCTTTCATTTTTTAGGATTGGAACATTAAATAAAAGAATTATCAAGATTATTGAAGCACATAAATAATTGTTACTGTATATGGCAAAAATAAGAAAAACTTAGATATTGCATTATATTACAAGAAGGTTTTTTTATTACACATTATAGAGTCGCCTGCTTTACTAAACACAGGATACATTCACATTCTGTGGTTCAAATAATGATAGATTAAAGACGTAGTGTGTAACACCACAATCTGATGTGTTAATTAACTGATCTTTCACAATTTTCATACCACGGCTTATGATCGAACTCGGGCTAGACGTGCCCTTATTTCTTCTAACTCCTCTTCATCATCAACAGGTTCCTACAATTTCACATCAACGGCACAATGTTTAAGTTTGGAAAAATGGGACGAAGAGAATATAATTCCATGACGGGTTTCAAGCATGCCTCGGCATCTTCTACAGCATGTGCAGGTTGCTTTAATTTTTCCTTCCTGATTGCTTCAGGAAGTTGTGCAGCAGTTTCACCAGCAATAGCAGTAAAGACCTAGTCGATTTCTTCTTCAGTTTCTGTTGGAATTTTAGGGTAATATTAGGATTTAACTGTGTGAATTGAAAAAGTCCCCAATAGGTGCGTCGATTTGGTGCGACTTTTCAAGTACAAAATATGTATAATGAAAAGTCATGATAAATGTACAATCTAGATTATCAATCTTGAAAATGTATGACCTAATGGTAGAAATTAATTTTGCTAAAAGATGCGACAGCTAGAAAGAGACACATATATAAATAGGACTCTCCTAATTCAATTTTCTTCACTCTAAATCAATTCATAATATTTGATTTCTAATTCTTCATTTCTCTAAATTCTGTCCAAATAATTTTCATATTATTTTGAGTTTCGCGTTCGATATCTTCAATTCTAAAAGAAGTGCAGTCAAGCGTTGGTTCGTTCGAAAAAAATTAATATTGTGTTATATCAATTTTGGAAGAAGTGTTGTATTTTAGGAAACAGACGTCCATTTAATCATGTTAGCACCAGTGCATGTGACAAAATCCGTCTTAAAGAGATTTGCATTGGCATACTTCGCTTCATTCTATCTCTTTCGATTTCTGCCACGTTTAAGAATAGTCGTTTATCCCGAGGGTAACTGACATAGTTGTTTACGGACCTCCCCAAGATCAAAGAGACAACAGAAAAAAAGAAAGAAAAAACCAAAAAATAAAATAAAATAAAGATTAATAAATTATCTTATTAGTCACAAAACTTTGCGAAAAGTTTTCAGAAGGTCATTGAATTTCAAAAATTTCTCTAATAGTCACTAGTCTTTACGAAATGTAATTTCATTTATCACTGCGAACTTTAAAAGTTCTTCCTTCAGTCACTGAACTTTATAAAATGTAATCCCCATCCATCACTCAAAAACTTTTAAAATTTGGCGACCCCTGAAAATCTTACGCAAAGTTCAGTGATCAGTCAAGTAATTATCCATATAAATATATAACAAACCTTTAAATTGTAGAATGTTCGTTCCAAATCTTTCAAAAATATACGATAGAAGGAACTTTGGACGATTTCGTACAAAAAATTGTTAGTTTACCAAAGTCAAGCATTTGACCAAAATTTAATCAATTCTCAAAAGGGCAAAATGAGATCCCAAACATTTTAAAAATGTGCGACTTGGTCTTATAACTTTAATAAATGTGCAGCGAAATGATCTCTAACGATTCTTAACGTTTAATTAATTAAAATATTTAGAAAACGCAAAATAAATAAGAGAAAACTTATAAAACAATATTGATTCATCGTATTTTTCATTTCTCTTAATTTATGCATTTAGTTGTAATTCTAATACTCACATTCAAGTTTGCATTTTATTATTTACTTGTATGTATATAAATTAACATATATTTTCAAGGGATTCGATTTTTCTCATATTTAGATCAAAATGGTATATGCATGGTCAAATATTACTTTCATAACACTTATAAAACATTTCAGAATCACGTGCAACGCACATCTAACTTGACTAGTATGTATAAATGTGCATCTGACATCAACATCAACGATGTATCTACAGGGCCCAGTTTTGCCCTCATCCTACACACCGGACACCCTTCAACTCTCGTGCCTAAGAGGATTGGCCCTTATAACATGAATAAGACAGAATAATCAGGGGCAGATATAGACAAAATTAGAGTTAAATGCGATTTTTTTTTTTTGCCGCCTGCCTCTAGCTTGAGTTCCAACCAAGCCCAATGCTCAGTTATCCAAATTTTGTTCAAGACTCTTTAATTATTAAGTTCACGTTTGACAACCATTAAAATGAATTTTTAAAAAAAGGAGTTTCGAAAAAGTGATTTATTAAAAAATATGTTGTTAAAAATAGGAAAAGGTTATGAAATTCTTTGAAGAATATTTATTGTGAGAATGTGATTAAAAATTAGTTTTAGAGAAAAAGAGTTTTGTTTTAAATGTTGTCAAACAAGGGCTAAATATTATTTTCATGACTTTGAATAGTTTATTGTCAAGTTAGGTATTTTATTTAATGCATATTTGACTAAACTTGTGATTATTAAGTAAATTTTATAATAAATAATTTATATTGATCACAACTATAGAGTAATTACTTATTTTAGTAGTAAGAGACACTAAGTATTTTGCTAAGCTTAAAAGTTAAATTTTTTTATGTATATTTTCATATATTACTTATTTATACTTACAAGAAAAAATTGACTTATTTTGAACATGAAATAGATGCTATGAGTAAAATAAATATCTTGCTTTAGATTTAATCTTCAATAAAAAAAATTGTTAGAACTTACTTATTTATAAATTAATCTGATTATAAGTATTTTCATGAAGCTACGCCAAACATGGATGTGAATTGAATTCAATTCTTTGGACCCTTAGAATTTTAGACCGTTTTCTCACTTTGGATGGGATTCCTTACTCATTATGGAATGTGGTGTTATAGAATATTGATGCCCGCACCAATAATATTTTAAGAACAATAACATATAGTGATGCATTTTTTATTGCGTGTTTTAGCCAAAGCTTTTTGTTGTTTGGAAAGACAAAACATCAAAATTCTTTATAACAATACTCATTAGGTAATTTCTTAGTTTTTTTATTTGTGGATATGTATCATTTACTCATTCTGATCACAATTTTGTCAGTTTATATTTTTTTAAGGTAAGCATCGATTTTCTATTTGGTAAGAAATGATACAAAGATCTAGTGTGACATTTTAGGGTGGGACATCTACGTTTCTTTTATTTCATTGAGTGTCGCACATTCTTTGTCATGAATGTCACGAATTTTTTTAGTTTAAACCCGACCTCTTGTAACCTGTGTTCATTTAGAATTTTATAAATTCATAATAACATCATTTTTTGGCTATGCCCTGAAAGTACTCATTTTCCAAGTACAAGAAAATCCCCCACAATGGAGAAGCACAGCAGTAAGCAATGTAAAGCAAGGAAAGAAAAGTTACAAAGTCTTGGAGAGAGAGTTTAGTATGAAATTATGATTTCACACACTCACATATATATGATAAATCTCAACCGTTTGATCTCATCATGACTCAAAGGTAAATGATCTTTTCGCTTAAGTAAAGTGATCATGAGCAACATTTTAAAAAAAGTTTTTAAGCCTAAAGTGACACATTCTATCTTTCCAATCAAGTCAATATGTGTTTCAGTATATGATATTCGAATCTACAATTTTCTTCGATTGGTAAAGAATATTTTCGATTCATGACTACCCCAAAATTGTTTGTCAACACTTATCAATTTACAATGCCCAAACAAGTTTGAAAGTCGTGTATTTTGTTGGGTTGCGTTTGTGATTATTCTCCGGACCCGTTACCCTCCTGCATCTATCGAACTCACTGCATCTTCACTATTACACACACTGAACTGCCAGGCTGTAGCACCTCTTTGTCCTGTCCCACCACCTCCTACAATTATATGTTCTCTGCCTCGTGACACTATTCCTTTAGATTCCATATTGCAATCAACACCCAAATAAATAGAGAGAGAACAAAATGGGAAACCTTTATTCTAATTGCTACTAGCGCCTAACAATTTTCATCGATGTAGCATTGCGATGAGATGTTTTGAATAGAACCAAGCTTCTAGCCATAGTTGTCCAACGCAAATTGGAAATTGACTCGGTCAAAGTACCGAATTGATGGATCATAAATTTAATTGAAATATTATTAATTCTACGTGTGAGTCTTTACTTGATATTTCATTATTAAATTTAGTCCTATTGGCGAAAATTTAAACAATACAAAGGTAAGATGTGGTACACATCAATCTAATTATATGACACTTGCTCAAGTTGTTGCTCAAGTTGGATGAGTTTGACTACTACGGGCCAAATTAAATCACGAAACTTTGATTCCACCATGCTATTTTTTGCCAAAGACTAAGAAATCCCTAATTTATTTAAAAGATCAATCATTTTGAGTATATCTAGTGTAGTACATCATATTGAACTAACTAAATAGTGGAAGAAATTATATAACTTACTTAACAAATTATTACAAATTGAAGTTGAAATTGTATTTTTAATATTCAATCTCAACTCTTCAACAAAAGAATATTCATCTTCTTATCATCATATTTACAGAGTAATAAGGAAATGTCAAAAATAATATTTTTTGAAAATGAGGGTAGAAGAGACGATTCTCAAAAATCAAAATGAAAGGGGGATGTATCATTCTTATCATCATATTTACAGAGTAATATATTTTTTCGATTAGGCCTTACCTATCTTTTGAAGGAGGGATTTGTCTTGAAAAACATTTTTAGTTATGGACACCTACTTATTCTCTACCATTTTAGAATGTTTAAAGAAGCTTCTTGGTCGTATACAAAGGAATACTAAAATTCGATGAATTATGATTTAAATAGAAGGTGAAAATGTATAGACAATGAGTTCACCATGCACGTTTCGTGTACAATATTACATACATCAGGCCTTGAACGGCCCATATTTATGAATATTAATAATTAAATTAAAGAAGCAAAAAATTGAAGTGCAAAAATTAACAACAAAGAACATACCGTCGAAGATTTGCACTATTTAATAAATGCAAGGGTGTTATGGAGATTGGGTTGCTGAAATTTGTGAGTCCAAATATTTTGGCCCACAATCTGTCCATTTTGAGTTTGGTGATCTAGCCCAATTGATGATCCAATTGAAGCTTCCAGAACTGATTTAAACGTGTTTGGTAAACATGCTTCTTATACAAAAGACATGCTATTATTTAATATTTTCAATAAATTCTTTTATTATTTTTAACAAGGCCCCCTTAGAGTTTTGCTAGTGACTTCAATTTGGCTAAGCCACCTCCAGGAAACACGGGGGTTAGAACATCCTTGGTATTCAATGATGCCTTCAACTTCTTCCGAGCCTGAGAGGAAATTTAAAATTTTCTTATAAAAAAAATTGAGTAATTGAGAAATGATCAATTTCTTAATATATTCGACTGTGTTTGCATATACAAGTGAAATATTATATAAAAAATATTATTTGGAATAGTTGAAAAGAAGAAGCAAGGACAGGTAGTTGTATTGTGGCACGTATAGGCATGATATTCTGATGTGGAGGTTGAGCTGATGTGGAATTAATTCTTTATATCCCCCTTCAAGATGGATGGTGCTGAGGTAACTCCAAGCCTGTCCTTTAAGAAATCAAACCTAGAATGAGTGAGACCTTTGGTTAACAAATCTGCAATTTGATCAGAGGAAGTCACATATCTCACTTCTAATTCTTTCCCAAGAATTTTATCTCTGATGAAGTGGATGTCCAGTTCAATGTGTTTTGTTCTGGCATGATATACAGGGTTGGCTGCTAATGCTCCAGCACTCATGTTGTCACACGATAGGGTTGTAGTTGATACTTGAGGCAATTCAAGTTCCTTGAAAAGAGATTGAATCCAAGTAATTTCTGAGGCTACTGAGGCAAGTGCTCTATATTCTGATTCCGTACTTGATCTAGCAACCACATGTTGCGTCTTTGAGGATAAAGCTATTAAGTTATCTCCTAGATAGATGCAGTAACCAACCGTTGGTCTCATGTCATCAGGGCATGAAGCCTAGTCTGCATCAGCGTATCCATTTAAGCTTAGTCCGTCACTTCTTTGTATCCACCCTTGGTTCATTGTCCCTTTGAGATATCTCATCACTCTTTTTAAGGCTTGCCAATGTGTGGACGTTGGTGATTGTAGGAATTGACTAAGTTTGTTGACAGCAAAAGTGATATATATGGCCGTGTGTATATGAGATATTGAAGTCCTCCCACCGTCCTTCTGTAAATTAAGGGATCTTTTAGAGTTTCTCCATCAGTTTTTGATGTGGTTTTTCCAGCAAGCATAGGAGTGAGACATGGCTTGAGGTTTTGCAGCTCAAACTTCTTGAGTAATTCAGCTATGTATCTAGTTTGTGTGAGATGGAGTCCTGAGTCATGCCATAGCACCTCAATTCCCAGAAAGTGATGAAGTTGCCACATATCTTTTAGTGCAAATTTCTGGTTCAGTTCCTTTATGAATTGTTGCACCATCTTTGAGTCATTTCCTGTCACAACAATGTCATCTACATATATAAGTGCAAAAACAATATGTTTCTCATTCTTAAAGTAAAATAGAGGTGTGTCAGCCTTTGATTGTTTGAATTTCCAGTTCATTAATGTTGTCTTCAGCTTCTCATGCCAAGCTCTAGGTGCCTGCTTCAATCTATAGAGTGCTTTCTCCAATTTGCAGACATAGTCATGTTTAGTTTTGTCTATGAGTCCTTCTGGCTGATTCATATACACTACCTCTTCAAGTTCCCCATTTAGAAAACTTGCGTGATTATCCAATCCTTTGAAACTGCTAGAGTCAATATAATTCTCAAGGTTGAAGCTTTAACATCTGGACTGAAGGTTTCACAAAAATCAATTCCAGCAGCTTGATGGAAACCTTTTGCAACCAACCTTGCTTTAAACTTCTGAGTTGAGTTAAGTTTTCACACAAAATAAGGACTCGAAGGAAAATTCTTGTTCATCATACACAATAAGCCTTGAAATATAAACTCTCCTTGTTGAGCTTAGGCATTTGTAGCCTTTGTGAGATTCACTATAACCAATGAATACACACTTGTTGAGTGAAAGTTAAACTTGTGCCATTGGTATGGTCTCAAGCAAGGGTAGCAGACACATCCAAAGATCTTGAGTCTTTTATAGTCTGCTTCTTTTCTGTATAGAGTTTGATAAGGGGATTTCATTTTGAGAGTTGGTGTAGGCATTCTATTTATGAGATAGACGGCAGTTTTAAAGGCCCCCCACCAGTATTTTAAGGGCATCTTAGCTTGGGCTAGAAGAGTTAAACCTGTTTCTGTAATATGTCTATGTTTCCTCTCAATTCTTCCATTTTGTGCAAATGTGTAGGGACAAGGATGTCTAAACTCAATCCTTTCTTGTGCTAGGAATTTGGTGAAGGTACTATATTTCCCTCCCCAGTTAGCTTGAATGGTTCTAATCTTGTTGGTAAACTTGTTTTCAACCAGTTTTTTGAAGTGAATGAACACACTCAATGCTTTAGACTTTTGTTTTAAAGGGTATATCCAAGTAAACCTACTAAAGTCTTCTAGAAATGTTATATAGTATTTGAAGCCAGATGTGGACTGAATTGGTGCTTGGCCCCACACATTAGTATGTATGAGTTCCAGAGGGGTTTTAGCATGTGAAAGTGATACAGATAAAGGCAACAAATGTGATTTTTCAAATTGACAGACATCACAAAAGGACTTCATTTTCTTTTACCTCTTGATTACAGATTTTAAGTACTTGGGACACCACTTGAGTGGATGGGTGTCCAAGTCTCTTGTGTCATACATCATTTGGGAATTTTAGTGAATCTTTACTTGACTAAAGACTGAGACTAGACTCTTGACTAGGACTAGGAACAGAGACACTGCAGCAATATTTATTTGAGGCAACTGACTTCAGTGAGTGATACTTGGAATTTTGGTGAGGAAAGTCCAATTGATACAGCCCTTCCCTAAGCTTCCTTTGCAGCACTATTTCCCTCGAGAGCTTGTCCTTAACAAAACAACAATCAGAGTGAAATTCTAGATATACTTGATTATCAGATGTCAATTGTGAAACACTAATAAGATTTTTCTTAATTTCTGGTACTCGAAGTAATTTTTTAAGCACAAGGGTTCTGTCATTTAAAGTTGGGATGTGAGTCATACCAAAATGTGTGATATGCAGTTTATTCCCATTTCCAACCATGACTTTTTCCTTACCAGTGTATTCATTTGCTGAGGTGATATTCTCCTTTTCTGCTGTAATGTGGTTGGTGGCTCTTATGTCAGCAAACCAGGTCGGATCACTAACCATGCTCGGTGAGGCAACAAGGGCTATTGGTGAGGAGTTATAGCTGAACTTCTAGCTTGGTGGTGTGCCTGAGTACCTTTCATCATACCTAAAGTGGCAGACGTTTGTCTTGTGTCCAATCTTACCACATACTTAACATGTAGGTTTATCACCGCCACCTGAGTTTCCTCCTCTATTCCTGCCTCTTCTTCCACCTCTGAAGTTATTGTAATTTGTGAATCTTCCACTAGAGTTTGGTATGTAGGATCTGATATGATGATAGTTGGTATTTGATCTTTGAGACAGATTCACAGATGTTTGATCAAGATTGACTCCAGCTAATTCATTTCTAATTGTGATGAGATGTTCTAGTCTACTTTCAAAGGTCATAAGAGTCGATTGCATCTCTCCCCAGGTGATGTGATCTCTGCTATTGATTTGGACAACAATTGGTGTATATTCTTCATCCAATCATGCCAAAACTTGAGTAACCAAATCAGAATGAGGAACTGTTTTGCCAGCAATTTCTAGATTGTCAGCTAGCAACTTTAGTTTGTTCAAATACTGATCAATGCTCATGGTTCCCTTTCTGGATTCTTGGAGTTCACCAGTGGGGAAGGTGATCCTTCCATAACTTTTCTTTAGTGTTGTCCAGAGTTCACTGGAGTTGCTGGCTTCCATAACTCTCATGGCTATGTCTGGTGTCATCGATGAGTAAAGCCACCCCATCAATAATTGGTCAGTCGACATCCATTGATTGTACTTAGTATTCTTTACCATTTCAACACTGGTTCCTGCTTCGCCAGTGACCTGAGTTGCCGTAAATTCTGGAGGGCACTCCCTTATCCCCATAATATATCCTTCAAGGTTGTGTTCATGAATAATGGGTAGGATCATATTTTGCCACATTGTGTTACGTATAGGCATGCTATTGAGCTGATGTGGAGGTTGAGCTGGTTGTGGAATTAATTCTTTACAGGAATTAATATTACATTATTACCTCATTCAACCCCAAGTTTGCCTCCTTTTCCTCTGGATAAGCCGATTCTATGACGTTATACTTGTTGAACAAATCAAAGGTACTTGTAACAAATGGCACATGTTTCACTACAAAATCACTTGTTATCGTGTAAGTCATACTATCTGCATTTGATCCTGGTTTATTAAAGGTATTTTTCAAATTCTCAATGCTTTCATAAAGGTTACCTAAACAGCCCATTGTTTCTTGTTTTCCTTGTAACCAAATATCATAAGCTTACGGCTTAGAAAGAATGTGAATTACGGAATCAACAAATTCTTTTCTAGCTATAGCAAATAAAACCTTTTTCCTTTTTGTATCAACCAGAAACTTTATTGTCACTTGGGATTCTGCCATATCGTTTATGAAAAACTCAGTAATGTTCGACTAGTAAGTTGGAAGCGTTAGTCAAAATCTATTTATATCTTTGTGCGTGTTTGTTTGATTGCCAAAGATTTTAGCATCAAATGGTAATTGTTATTTGATATTATTGCCACAATTTAAGACAAATCATGCAAATTGATTATCAAATTAAGAATAATATTTTATTT
This sequence comes from Fraxinus cuspidata, assembly GCA_903798385.1. Taxonomy (NCBI): domain Eukaryota; kingdom Viridiplantae; phylum Streptophyta; class Magnoliopsida; order Lamiales; family Oleaceae; genus Fraxinus; species Fraxinus cuspidata. Next base: position 17,225 of record CAIGRP010037759.1, read on the forward strand.
GAATTCAAGCTCTTAGAAAGACAAATAGTTTTATGTTCTCTCAATATCGTGATATTTACGTGATCGCTTGATAATAATTCCATAATTATTTGGAGGTGTAATTAGTATAAACCTTTAGGGATGTATTCAATTGAGACTTTTATAGAATTTTTTAAATGGGTAGAATTTGTGGACTTTTATAAATCTGTTAAAAATTAAACTCCTCCATATACTTTAATGGACTTTTGTAGACTTTCACTAAAGATTTTTAAAACTTTTATTTTTGAAAGAAAAATATTAAATCTATATAAATAATATTTTGAATTGTGTGAGCTCATATTTGTCACTGGTGATTAACACAAAAATATAAAATCGAATTCTCTAGAGCAAGAAGAATATGGCATGAGTTGGCTAATATATCATTCCCATCAAATATTAAATTTTTTTTAAGTCGCATCAATTAAATAAACAAATAACATAAATACCGGAAATAACCCCCCCCCCCCCCCCCCCCCCCCAACTCAAGCCCAACTGATAAAGGTGTGTTTGATAAAATCAATCAATTGATAAAGATGTCTTGTACTCCTAAATGCTTGATCGAAATCCCAAAAGTGAATAGTTCCTTCATAAGAATTGTTTGTAAAATCAAATTCAAGTATTTTTTCCTATCTAACCATTTTATCTTTACATTATATAATCCAAATAATTTTCATTCTTATTTCCCCTTAGACTCTATATTATTATCACTTCACTTTAAAAACATATATGAATACATACTATTATCACAAATGAATGCAGGAAGAAAACGGACTAACACCAAACTTAATTTAAAAGTTATTGTGCAAATTCAATTGAATTCATATAAAAAATTGAATATCAAATTATCAATCAATTAAAAAAACATATATGAATACATACTATTATCACATATGAATGAATGAAGAGAATATTGGGAAATTCATATAAAGTGATGCTGCAAATTACATGAATGAAAGAGGTACAAGAAAACTTTAGGAGGAGATGAAAGGGTAATTCTTTTTGGGGTCTAGAGTTTCTCCCAAATCTCTCGTGACGAGAGATTTGTTATTTATATTTTCTATCAAAAAGTTTTCAAAAATCCCATAAATATGAAATTCCCTAAAAGTCATTATCAATTTAAAAAAAACATGACTTATAGAGATTTTTAAAAAGTTTTAATTGAATACCCCGTGACTTTTGAATTTTTTTTAAGAGTTTATAAAACTCTCTATTGAATACACTAAAATTTTTAGAGTCTTAAAAAGTTTCAATTCAATACCCTTAAACTTTTTAAATATCTAAAAGTCTTTAAAAGTCCTAATTGAATATGTCCCCTTAGTGTTTCTGTCTCATTTTTTGTTTAATAGTTGTTAAATATAATAATAGTTGTTATATAATGTTTGGCCATCATTTTTTAATTGTTTTGTCACATTCATTTTAAATAATATATTTTATGAGACTTATAATTTTTATCAATTTTTCAATCACACATTATCAACCTTTATTGTAATCTAATAAAAAATTAATTTATATTAATTTATATGATAGAAGATGCTCTAAGTTGATTAAAAAAAAAAAAAAAATTCTAACATATTTAATAAGAC
>CAIGRP010037760.1:0-19994 GCA_903798385.1 Fraxinus cuspidata
GGAACTTTGAATCATGGTTCGTAGACACATGTTTTAAATTTCACACTGTGTGATCTCAAATTAAAAGAACTTTTCTACATCAATTATGACTTCACCAGATGAATGAAAAGATAATATCCATGTGTTGACCTTATGATATGATTAAGATATCATTTTATTTTCAGGTAAGAGAATTTCTGTATGATTACATTATAGTTAGTTTGAAGACACTCAAATAGAAAAAAGAAGCTTCAATAATTTTCGCCAACCGTTAAAGTTTAAGACACTCTAAAATTGGACTTAGTTAATTACTAAATATTGATAAAATTTAAATTGTTATCAATAGTTTTATAGGAAGTCTAAATATACTTAACATACATTATAATGTGATGATGTGGCAAAACACTAATCTGCTGAGGAGTAAAGTATCGATACAATGTATATATGAATTTCTACATGTATCTTTTCTGAGGTTTGCATTTATTGGTTGACTAACTTCAATTTTTATTTTTTCAGATACTTTTGTGGTTAATTATATGGTGGAAGCCCATCCCACTTTTGATAGTCCTGTCAAAGATGTTCTTTGCAGGTTTTTATTTTAGATTTTCCATTAAATTATACTGCATATGCGTTCTTAACTTTGAGTTTCTAAAAGCATACATCAATTGGCAGGTGTGTCTTTATTTGCAGCACTGGGATTTCTTCTTTATGGTGGAAGGTAATTATGTTTCGTCACTTTGAGAATTGACTCTGGTTCTGGAAGTGAGCTTCTTGAACAATGTAAATTAATGCGAAGTTGGGAAATAATCATATGCAATGTCACCATCTCTCACCTTTCCAATAATGCAATTGGATTTTACTTAGCCCCTGTTTGGGCTCCATTAAAATGAGATTTTGGGGGAAAATGTGTTTTGGAATGGTGATTTTTTTGGAGTGTGTGTGGTTAAAAAATAAGGAAAGGTTTTTGATTTACTTGTAATATTATTTTATGGGAGAATGTGAGGTTGAAAATGAGTTTTGGAAAAATGGAGTCCAAACAGTGTTTTAAGTTTTCTCATGTAATTGGTCGGTATAGATGCAGTAAACTCATAAATTGTTATTTTGTTTCTATAACCAAAAATTTACTTCCTTGCACATCTTTTTCTATTGAAGTAAATACTAGTGTACAAAAGGTTGCCATAAATAATAATGATAATCTCGTATTAGAGTATTATTTTAACTATGAGTATATTTGTTGCTCAGAAAGGAAAAGAACATTCATCTGTGAATGTGGGGTCTTAAGTGAAATTGATATTCCCCACTTGTCTGTATCCTTGTGACTGAGATTCCCACGAGTGATTCTCATAGGACTCGGTTATTAATTTAGAATTTGATTGATTTCTGGTTATATATTTGGTATCTGCTGGGTACAAGGTTTTTGTGGATTCTTTATATAATCATTTTAATTTTGAATTCTTATTTTCTTCTTCATTCAGGCTGTTCTTAATGTTACAACGATTCCCAGTAGAATCAAAAGGAAGACGCAAGAAGCTACAGGAGGTATGTTCCAAGTTACAGAACATATTCTTTCTTCAAGCGTTTATGTTTAACTTCTGTTTCCCTAACATTTTCACACATTCAGGTTGGCTATGTAACCACAATATGTTTTACATGTTTTCTCATTCGATGTATTATGGTAAGTCCAGTCTTCTTCATTACTTCACATCTTATTGTGGTTGAGCTGCAGGAGTAAAAAGTTTATAAACTTCATCTAAATGAGATTCCAGTGGTTTAATATTCAAGTCGAGGTTGCATTTTTTTTTTTGTTAATCCATGTATTTTGTTGATTACTAATCCAAAGTAGATGATGTTGATGAACTGCATAATATAAGCCTTTCTTAAATTATTATTTCTCCAATTATCTGACTTGTGTTTCTATTACTGTGTTATCGTGTACAGATGTGCTTTAATGCATTTGATAAAGCCACAGATTTGGATGTTTTGGATCACCCCGTTTTAAACTTTATATATTACCTGGTAAGCTTTATTATTTACTAAAGTAGTTATTATGTTTATATGATAGAGATTGTTAATAAAATAATACTGCTCCTCTGTATACTGTTTATTTTGGGCACGGTGGATGAGAAATCCTATCTTAATTTTGGAATTTTATTAATTATCAAAAACAACGGAAAAAACAAATGTTCCAGACAGTCAGATTTCTTTGATTTTGATTTTCCTTTGATTTGTTGAAGTTATGAACATTCTCTTGTCTTGAGCATATTCTAGTTTAACATGTTCTTCACTTCTTTAAATTTTATTTATCTGAGATTTGGATGTTATATCAGAGCAGGAAGTGTGCAGTATTTAGGTGATTGAGAACAAAGTTATCTATTAACTATTAGATTCTCTATGAGAGCACAAATATCCACAAATATACTCCAAAAAATCTCTAATGAATATGGAGATGAATTGAAAGTTGGAATATAGGGGGTCGGTGAGTGATCAGTTATCTCAGGGAGTTGGTAAAATGAATTCGGATAATGATGTGTGTATTTAGGGGACACCTATTGGCTTCTTGTGGTATTCTAGTGTATGGCCCAACGATTGCAACGCCTTTTTTTCTCTCTCATTGTGGGTGAGAGAAGATGGGTGGGGTGGGAGGTGAAGTAACATGCAGCACAAGGTTCAGAACGAGAACTCCTCGGTGATGGAGTATTATAACGGATTTTAATTATTTAGTTTCCTATATTGATTCCTATTTTAGGAAATAGGATTAGTGTATGATTTAATTACTTTTATATCATTTCTTTCCTTAGTTGTGTGTTAGAAACCCTATATAAAGGGGGTTATGCGATGTAATGAAGACAATCTTTGATAAAGAAAGCCCCAACCACCCAAATTTTAGTTTTAATTAGCATAAGAAGCTGTAACTGTTCATATACCAGCATATGTAACTGCTGTTTTAAATTTCGTCAAAAGAAAAAAAAAGGAAGAAAAAAGTGAGTGGAATTACTGTGCTGCTGCTCTTCAGAACATCATTGTTCTGTGTTTGCTGCTGCTTTTCCTAAACCCATTCCCATTCCCAGCACATAAAACCTATTCCCAGCCCATGTGCATCAATAAGTCCAATACTCACAGCCTTCCTTACAACCCAATGACAATCTATATAAACTCAGCCCAAGCCTAATACACAAAATTATATACACCACACCACTATCCACACCAGCCCATATAACTGGTCCATTAATCCCAAGCCCAGCCACAACACAGCCGCACCTCTCACACCGAGCCACAGCAGTTGCCGTCTCCAAACCCACCTGCTCCAATCATCTTCCCTTCGATCCCTCCAATCAACATCCCACTCCTTGCCAGCACCCCATTCAACCGCCCTGCACCATATTCGCTATCCACCGCAGGCACCAGTCCAAAAATTATCTTCTCCTCCGGCACTGTGGTCGCTTTTCATCGCCGCCAGCCCACCATCACCCAAACCCTAGCCTAAAGCTGTCTTCTACCACCCCAATCTCGATGGCGACCTTCACTTGTGTCATCGCCCCCACAAAATCCCAGTCACCATAGTCCACCACTGCCACCCACGAACTAACTGCACAACCACAACAACATTCAATCCCTCCAACTACATCTAAATTGTCACTCACCCACAGTGCATCTTCCATGATATATTTCTTGCCTAAATCAATAGTCACTTCGCTGCCTCCACTGACCTATACCATATACAACCATCACTAATAACATCTCACTGCATTCCTGTTGCCGTCGCCACTAGCCTAAACAGAGACTAAAACTAGCAGAAGAGAGCCAATTCCTATATTTTGGTTCAGTTGCAGCCGTTACTTTACCAACAAGAATTAGTTTCAGTGATTGAGTGGTTCGAGATCTTGATTATTCTGCTTTATTGTACCTTGGGAAATCACATATCCAGATCGTGAGGTCCTCCTCTCTTCTCCAGTCAGTGCAGCTTGCTTGAATCTTGTGAGCAATTATCAGTCCTTTGGTGAATTACATTTGAAGTGGAAACGTTTTTGCTCAACTAAGAGCTCGATTTGAATCTAGGTGAGATATATTGATTTTGCTATTTGAAAACTTTATATTCTATTTAGTGTTTATGGCCTGTCAAATTATATAATTAAAAACATGAGAAGATGTCATATCATGCCTCATATAATTAATATAATTTTGCCTACAACACACGTCTATGTCAATATAGTAGTGTGCATTAACGTTCTCTGTATCCCTCCAATTATCCTCCATCTAGACACACTGTAAGGGACACATTTTCCTTCTGAACAAGTATCCTTTCAATTATGGGACTTTGATGGCCTTGCTGGATCCGATTAATTTCTTGATTGGCTTGACAATCTTGAAAAATTCTGTCTATCACAATTTGAGTGACTCGCGTAAAATGTCATGCTAATATGTCATTGGTCGGTTCTGCTAAAAGTTATTGGAGATCATATTCTCGTATTCGTCTAGGTCAACACACTGTCACTTTGTGGGATGCGATGAAATGAATCCTAAGTAATAAGTATGCTCCTATGTATTATCGAACTCAATTGCTAAATCAATTCTTTTTACACCGTAGGCAGGGTACGTCCACTGAAAAGTTATTGAATAATTGTCATATTTATGAAACTCCTTGTCTCATAGCATCTAAGTTTATCGATGGTTTGAATTTTTAAATATTGCCTAATGATATTCCTACATTCCAATCTCTAGATGAGTCTTACCAACAGGCTAACCTATGGAACTTATTCTTTCATATTCGCCAAGCATGTCATAAGCTGGGTATATTATCCCAGTCCAAACTCCCGAGTCTAATTGTATTCCTCTTGAGAAAGATAATAAAGTTTTCATTGTTGAGGCAATTAAGTATTCTGATAGCGAGGATGAGGAATTATCTATAGTCTTACTACCTAAGTCAAACAGTCCACATCCTCGATTTCATGCCGCAGTCATTTTTGTCTGATCCTTTGTGTGATTCTAACATTGCCTTTGCTATTACTTTTCCTTCCACGGTGTGATACTCCCCTGGTTTTCTAATGTCCCAAGGTTATTGTTCAATCACGCACTTTCCCTTTCAACGTTCGGTTGTTGTCTACTAATTATCGACATATTGCTTTAGCTCCATACTTTGTTGATCTTCTTGTCGAGTTCGTCAAACAAATTGTTTTCGGTCACGATCTTTATGAGCTTGCATTTGACACTTAAGCTAGGCACGGATACTTTCATGATGATTTTTATGCCTTATTGCATGTGTCTTTCACTCAATTTTCAACACATGTAAATAACAAATTGAGTCATTCACTTAATCTTAATCTATTTAACTGGTCGTTACACTTAAATGAATGTTTTGCTTTCAATATAGCAAAATTGTTTACTTATCGGGGGTACATTTGAGCCACCGGTACTTCATTCATTTGGTTCTTCAGGCCAATCTACCGTGCTAATTTATTGTGCTACTCATATGGATTTTGTGGTAACTTTCGTGGATGAGTTGCACATGTTGTTGCTTATTGGGATTTCTTATCGCTCCTTGGTTGATAGGAAAGATCTTCCACCTTGGTCAGCTCACATGTTTGGGACTAATGTTCTATTTCAGTTGTCATCATATAGTTGGATTTGTTATTTGGTCAGAAGGAAAGATCGCCCGCCCCACTTAGTCAGTTCAATTGCTTGGAAATGTTTTGCAAATCAGTTGTCATATGGATGGTATTGTTATTTGATCAAGATAAAAGATTGTCCTCCTTGGTTGCAGTCTATCTCGCCGGACTCCAGTTTTCTCAGTGGGGAGAAATGATGAAGTATTATAAGGGATTTTAATTATTTAGTTTCCTATTTTGATTCGTATTTTAGGAAACAGAATTAGAGTATGATTTAATAATTTTTATATCATTTCTTTCCTTAGTTATGTTTTTGAAACCCTATATAAAAGGGGGTTGTGCGATGTAATCAAGACAACCTTTGATAATGCAATAATTGATATTCTCCCCCAATTTCTTTCTTCCTCTTCCCCTCTTCTCTCTTTTCGCCCTCCTTTCTCTTCTTCTCTCCCCTTTCCCTATCCCTTCTCCTACAATTCTCCTCTTGCATCCGGCATCACTAGGTTATATATTCTAGCCCTTCCGTTTCTGTCACACTTTTGCGACATAGACACCCTTGAAGAGATATTTTTTATACAGTGAAAACCAAATGAGGTTTTGAACTGTCAGGACTTGGGAATTTCTATTTTCAAGATGATGAAGTATCTTGTGTGTTTTTCAGCCTTCCCTTCTGTTAAAAACATATTTTCAATGCTAATTCAGCAGTTCTCAAATAAACATTTTTTAGCATATTATGTATAACCAAAAGTGGACAGAATCCTAAATTCTTGTTGCATATGTAATGCTTTTATCTCTATGAGGTGTAGTTTATCTTTTTCCAAAGTGTGTTGACATGATGAGTATTTTTGTAAGAGAAAATTCGTTAAAAATGAAGTGGCAAGAAATAGGTTGACTTGCTCTATGTTTACGTCTAATATTAGGCCTATCATTTTTCGTAACTGGTGGATCGCATCATTGTGAATGTGGCCAAGAAATCTTAATTGGTTTGTACAGCAAATCTATAATGGCTGCTATTTAACAAGTTCACTTGTATGTTCATGTTTAGCAGTATTTGTAATTATAGAAATAATAGATACATCTTCATGCTCTGACCATGTTTGAGATTCAGAAAAATAATGGATATATATTTGGAGCATGTCCCTCTGTGTTGGATATGTCTGACTGTTGTCTGTTTCTTAGCCTGTAATTTTTAAAATCACACCAAGCAGGCTAGACACACAAGTACACAGATCTCCTTTGTATATCCTAACCACTTCAACAAAGTAAGCCCTCCGCGTGAAGCGGCATGGGAAATCTTATCCTGCTAAAATTGAAAATAGCAATCAACCTCTGGTATGTATGTTTGGCATTATTGAGACCTGGGATTGAGAGTATGGGACTGGGCAGGGAAAATGCAATTTGGTTAGAGAAAACATTCGTATGTTATACATAATATAGGAGTTTTTGAAATGATTTTAGCGAGTTATTCGTTAGGTCCAGATTAAATTGTTGGGTTTCATTAAAAAGAAACTGAATTGCAGAGCTTATCTAGAAAGGCTTTTCCAATGTTGAGGAGTTGATTCTAATCGATTAATATTTGAATATAAGTAAATTTGACATTAACATAGTAGAGTTCTCATCTTCCTTTTGAACTTGGATAGCTATGAGAATGAAGGAAACTAAGGTCAAGGGAAAATGTAAGAGAAAAAATGAGATGGGAAAGGAAGATGAATTTTGTAAATTTCTTGCTGTTTGTCCATTTTCACCTGTTTTATATGATAAATGAGAAGGAAGATGGAAAATTCGAACAGATTACTGTTTGGAACAAATTCTTTAAAACTTATTTTTCTTCAAATTCATTTTCGCCTAGATATTCTTCTAATAAAATAATTTTGCATGTGGACCATAACTTTTCCCTATGTTTTAACCACTTTCTAAAAAAATTCACTTTTCACTAAATCTATTCTCAAAAAATCTACATCACACATGCCCAAGTCTCATCTCTCATAAATTATCACCTTATGATAGAATTTTTCATATCTACACAAGGCATGTCCCCACCACTTTTCTTTTTCTTTACTTTGTTTTGTCAAGAGCAACATTTTTTTTTGTTTTTTTTCATTTTCCACACACTTACTCTTTTAAATATTTCAAACCAAGCGCCTGAAAGAAGAATCTGCAGGAGGTGCAGGAAGAGGGAGCAAGATAAATGTGAGTTAGAAACAGATTAAGATGAAAAAAGAAAATAGATAAGCCAAAGAAAATATTCTAGTCAAATCATTTCTGTTCCTAAGCATAAGCTTATAGTGGATAGTTCATGTTGCTTTCTGTCCCTTACATTTGTATTTCATCCTGTAATTAGTGCATCTTATGTCATTTGTTTACTGTGACAGAAAAAGGCTTGGTTTTTGCCTTCATAGTTTCATCTGCCACTTCTTAAATATCTTACTGCTGCTTGATGTGTCATCTTTTTTCAGCTAATTAACATTTTTAGCATGTTTGAATATGTCAATTCTAATATATAATACATTGATTTGCAGTTGGTAGAGATAATACCTTCTTCGCTTGTCCTTTTCATACTGAGGAAGTTGCCTCCAAAACGTGGAGTCACACAATATCAGCCCTTCCGTTGAAGGCGAAGAGATTTTAAATGATGGAAACAGGAGTCGCATGATGGATGAGTTGTTTTCAAAGTTAACTTCACGGCGAGTTGGCATTGGAGACAAACTTCTGCCTGAAATGGAATTCAAAAACACACCTGTGTTTGTATGGCAAGTAATGGCTCGTGAACTATTAAGCTTGTTCTCACTTCACATATTGTAGATCTTTAGTGAATTGTGAACTAATAGAGAATGGTGAAATATGCTTTCTTTCTTTTTTCTTTTTCTTTTTTTCTTTTTCCTCCTCTGTAGTGCAAGTTGTCTCGTTTGCCAGTCATAATCGATGCCTTCATTCTTCCTTGTGTGTTTTTGTTTCTTTTCTCCACTCTTTCCTCCCGTTGTGTGCATGACTAGCAAAGTGAAGAAATGAACAATGCTGATATAGAAACAGAGTGCCAAACCATTTGTTTTGTGTGTGTTCCGGTTTCCCCCTGGCCTGTGCTCTCTCGTTTTCCAGCCTCTAACTCACAATTTCGTCTAAGTTAATGAAGATAATTTAGTAATTGAAAAGTTGCCTTTTCCCAAATATGGTGTATATGGAGATGTATAAATGATGTATCTGATGCAGCAGAACACAGCTTCTAAAGAAGAAAGCTGGAACTCAGCTAAATATCCTACCCTACCAATGTAGACTGGTTGGTGAATCTGTTTGTCATCCAATGTTCGGTCGGAATGTTGGGTTTTAACTCTTGATTGGACTTATCTTTATTTTACTTTGGTATTGGATAGTTCTTTCTTGAACAGGCACGATACGATCCTCGTCAAATTATTCTAACAAATTAGATTTTAGATAGATGATAAGATTCATGCAGAAAGGGGCAGAAACAAAATTGCTGTCACACTTGAACTGTTTCTAACGTTACAGAATCATAGATGCAATTGAGGATGATTAGATTAGTTACTAGACGATTTTTATTGATGTTGGTTGAGGGTATCCTATCTCTGCTGTGAATAACCAAATTTTGTACGATGGCTAGTCTCAGATGTTGCAATTTGAATTCCGATTTTGGTAATACTTCGATGTGAATTGTAGTTTAGATTCAAGAAAGAAAGGTGAATGTTTCAATACGTCTTCGTTGTCAATTATTGCACATTTTAAATAACAAACGATACATGGATGCATTTAAGAAATAAAAATCATAATTAACTTCTTGAGGAAAGATTGAACATTTTCATTTTTTCTTTTAATTCTCATCTCTTTTTTTGTTGTTCTTTTTAATTATTTTAAATGGAATTACGTGATGACTATTTCCCCTAAATTAAATTGTTCATTGATGAAGTTTTAGTCTCCATTTGACAAATTTATAAAGGATTTATAACGACGTATTATAAAATTAATGTTTTAACTTTGACTGAGTTTAAACCATTTATAAAATTGAGTATCCAAATGGAGGCTTAATCAACTCGCTATCTTTTGGATGAAAATCGTCCACAAATCTTTCGAGGTACATTTATTAAAAGGTTTGGGAATCTCCTAGTATATTTTTGAAAGATTTAGGACCTATATTGCAAATACCACTTGAATTAATGGGAAGAAATTTCATTAAATCAACAAGAAATAGCAATGTAGTTCATTCTGGCTAGAGATGGTGGAATAAATATAAGTTTATACATTGTGCAGTACAGCTCAAAATTCATTACATTGTATACAAATCGATCATTATCCATGGTTAACTAAACAATTTATTAAGAACAAACCAAGCATCTTAATTTATTTGTGACCATCGACCAACATTTGCCGCCTCAGTAATTATTTCATTTGTACAAATATCCTCTACGCGGTGGAGTAAAGTAGTCAGACCCATTGTTGTCACCGTATATTTGAGGTGTACAGGAAATTGGAACTAAACAAAGACCTCGACTCCTCAGATCGGCCTCCACTTCCCCCCTATCCGATCCTCCCCATGGATCCTGCATAACAATAAGTTTCGTTAAAAGTTATGAATCCCATAAATACGTAGTTAAAATTAATTGTCGACTTTGAGATGAAGTTTTTTCAACTTTTTTAGCTAAGCCAAACAGGGAATATGTCTTTTCCAGCCGAAGCTTTGCTCATACATTGTTAGAAAAACAAGATGGAATTTTATTCTTTATTTTTCCTTTGTGATGCTTATTTTAAATGATCACCTTGCATGAGTTGCTCTTCATATAGGGGTTGTTCATCAATAGCTGCAGAAATACATGAAAATATTCCAGGTTACATATAAATGATGAAGTATATTTATATCTTCCAATTAGTGTTTTTTCCCTTTAATTTTACCTAATGGCAGTTTGAAATAATTTTGAAAATAGGAAGAGTTTGTATTGATTCTGTGATCACCTGAATTTGTTCTTGTAGAAACCTTATATAGCAAATAGCCTCCCATAACACAGATGCTGTGTCAGTCTAAAACATTAAAACCAACAAATTATAAATCCACAAATTTAAGAATTTTAAATAAATCAGCTATAATCTTGATATTAATGCTAATATCTAAGTCTAAACCTTTCCGAATGGCGATACAATTTGCTGAAGAGCTGTGATTTTTTCTGTAAGCTTTACTTTGGGAACCTGTGTCTGAAGATCAACAAAAACAATTCACAACAAGCTCATACATCGTTCTTTCGTCGCGCTAAGGCCAGGTGATTTTGTTAATTTGTTAAACTACAATTACCTTTGTGGATGAGACTGTTGGATGTTGAAGCATAGGCTTTTTCACAACTGTGCCTGTATCTGAACTCTCTTCACTTCTTTTCTTCTTTCCTTCATGAGTTCTAGCTCGTTGTGCCCTCACGTTGCCTCTTGTTACTGTAGAGCTTGTTGCTATTGCAGCCTGAAAGATCAAAAAAAGAAGAAAATTATTTATTAATTTCATGGTTTTAGATATATAGCACACTCTAGGTGCTTGGATTATTTGAAATTTTTCACTTAATATTGATTAGTATTGGTTGAAGAGGAAGAAGAATATATATGACAGGAGAGCTTACTTGATAGGAAGTTTGTAGCTCCCTCTTCTTAGGATTTGATAAATTTAAAGTTTCGAGTTCGGATTTAGATGAATTGATATCAAGGAATGGCTTGTTAGAATAGCTACTAAAAGTTAAAAGATCAGCCAAATTTTTCGAATTATTCCATTGCGTATCTGGCAAAATTAATCCACTGTGATATCTGCCACGATCAGCACCTACAGCTGTGTTCTTGATAGATTTCATTTGATATTCAGACCCTCCATTAGTACTGCTGTACAACCTAGGAAATGCAGTCCTTGTTGCATCAATGCCTCCTTCATTTTCTACTTTCATTTCATTACCATTTCGACTTGATGCTGAGCTGAAATTCTTGTCCATGTTTCCACCAGTCGACGTCAAATTGTTGCCACTATGGTTTAATATAGAACTTAATGATGTATAACATGAACATGAACCAAAATGGTGATTGCAGACTGAATTTGATAGCTTGTTTAGCCTTCCAGTTTGAACTGAGCTCTCATTGAACTGTTTGTTGGTAGAATTTAAATACAAGGAACTTGTGAAATCCCATCCGTTGTCCATTTTCTTCAAGTCGTCATATTGAGGATCGAACTTTCTAATCGGCAAATTTTTCGGAGAAAATTCATCAAGTAGATTCTCTCCTACATCTTGACTATTCTGCAAGTCTCCATTGCTTCCAGTTCTGCACACGATTCAAATTGTCTCAAGATTAAAATTTTTGTTCTTCCTCGAGCGCAGCTTCTTATGCTTATAAGGCTCAAGAAAATTTATTCAAATTAAAATTTTCAGGTGCCTATATATAATTATTCCTTGTATCGTATTACTTTATATAAATTATTGTATTACTCTGATGCCCATAAAATCTAAACAAGCTGTAAATGAATAGAAACAATGATTTGAAATTGGGATTAAGAATGAGTTATATAATAGAACCGAACTATATATTATTGACCACTCAAGCTATCTTCACCAACCCTACACAGGAAACGTTTCTCTTTTTCTTGAATAAATCTTACTTTTCTCACCTACCAAAATGAACAAAAGAAAAAAAAAATAGCACTAGGGATGCCACTACTAAACAAGAAAAGGAAAAAAACCAGGATACATCCGAAAGTTTGGAATGAAAATAAGAACTTCTATTAGCTAAGAATCCAATAACAATCATATATACTTACAAAATAACATGACTCCATGGCTGATCATCAGAACCCGTTTCGCCAACCAGCTCATTAGTCGATACACTATCAACTAGTCTGCGCGACGACTCAATACTGACACCAGACTGATTAGAAACATTTGTGTATGTCGTAAACATGGAAACATCCTCTTCACCAGAAGAGTTGGAGCTGTTATTTTGTTGGCTCCATGGATTGTTTGTACTCCAAGAAGATAAAGAATTTACATGAAGATCTGGCCACCAATTATACAAGGAGGAAGTGTTGGCAGCAACAGAACTTTCATTACATTCTTCAGCCATATCTTTTGAGAGTAGTGAAATGGCATAGGGGTTTTCTCTAACTTCTGTATTTGCATTTAGTGGGTGCTTAGAATATAAGGATGCATTGATCGTTAGGTTGAAATAAATTTTGAAGACAGACAATAAAATACGCAATCTTAGGTCTCCACGAGTTGTGTTTCATTTTCTGGCAAATTTTCCACTCAAGTTTGTGCGCTAATATTATAATTGAAGTTGGGCCACCTGAGTTTCGTTGTGTGTTTTCTGTGTTCTTGTTTGTCTGTCTTTTTATCCACCTCTACATGTTTATATGTACGAAATATAATGGATAAGACGCACATACGAGTAATTATAATTTTCTTGAACGAGACATCAAAATTAAAACTAGTTATATTTTTAACTGATTTGGTTTTTTCTCATTTTATTCTTGATTGTTCAACAAAACAATCTCAATTCTTCATATAGAGTGCAAGAGAGAGTACTATTCTAAGCGAATCTACCGAAGAGTGGCTCAAAAGACAGTTCAATATATGTTGTTTTTCCGAACAGTAACTTGATCTTGTTTCAAAACTTCAACTTTTCAAATTGAAGACTTCATCTTCCAAAACCATCTTTCAATGTAGTAGTATTCAACAATTTTATACAAAATAGTAGTTAAATATATGCAAGCATGTGTTTACAATGCATATGTGATGAAAGATGGTTTTGTGAGGATTCCTCATTTTCTCACGCGATCCGACTTAATAAGTTTTTACTTCAAAGATAAACTTACATTTTGCTCAACCTGTGTATCAAGCCGTCAACTATTCTAGATGTACAATTCCATTTCAATTGGAAAACGCAGTCACATGTTTGGAGCAGTATAAGTGATCAAGGGGTAAGTCGACTCGATAGTGGATGACATATGTCCGTGGAACCTAAGATGCACATGACATTATCCCGATTAGTAGAACAGATAGATGCATTGAATAAAACTCGTCAATTAACTTTTAACCTCTTTCTTTCTCCAACCAAGCCAATTGTATTGTTTTGTGTGCTGGTTAACCCTAACTTTTGCACTGCCTCCTTGGATACCAAGTTCTAACAACTATTCAAGTCAGCAATAAAATCGACAAACCTCGATGGCGCAAATAGACCTAAAAATGTTATTAGCTGTTGTTAAATCTACTCAACCTCTCTGTCCCTCACCGTTAACCTTCCTTAATTCGAGGATATGCTACATTAACAAATACATCAGTAGTCACAATTGTGCTACCTTATCTCTTTGTATAACTTCATCCATGAAGTCGTCACAAGCCTTCAATGGCCTTGTGGCAACAGTTTGACAAGGATCGAAAATTGTGCTTTGATGCCGAAATGAAGCAGCAGAAAAAAAAGGAAAACTAAAAAGGAAAATCCTATTTTTCATTTCATAAGTCCCTCTTAAGAAAACCCTAGCGGTCTTATTTTCCAATTCTATAAAGAAATCTCAAACTACCATTGTAAAAATCGTAATCAAAGATACTAATTGAAATACTAGCTAAGAAAAAACTAAGTCAAAAGAAAAATCTAAATTAACCATAAAAACACTAAAATCTTAAACTACCCAAATAATCCCAAAGTGCAAGAGAATGCCATTGTGTCTCTGATTTTCATTTTTCCATGCAAAAAGAATCCAAAAAAGTTTTATCATATACTTGATATCATGGGGGTTTTTTTTTTTTTCCCCTGTTGGAGGAGACTAAAAAAATCATAAAAAGCTCAATTTCTAAACTCTTTTGAAGATCTATCTAATCAGGATATTTCTTTTAAATCGAAACAACTCGATTTTGGGGGAGTTTTCAGCGTCATCTATTTCAATAACAAAAAATATGAACAAAGATGTAATTTTGCGGAATTATACTCACAGTTCTGATAAATTTTAATAAATCAAACCTCTAACATGTTGAAATTTAGACATTCAAAAATTATACACCTTGTTGGTTAGACAAACCTTAATGCTTGAAAAATCATAAACTGGACGAAAAATTGATGGATGGTGGTGTTGAAGTGGAATATATGTTCAAGACTGCAAATGATGATGTTATTTACATGCTCCATTCTTCAAATGATTTCTATTTGAAAGTATAGTTGTTCACGAAAAAATATCTTACGAATTAAAACCATCGCAAGTGTATGATCGTTAACAAGTAATAAAATGGATTTGAGTCCAAGTATCGTCCCACAAAAATTAATTTTGTTCAATTTTAATTATCGCAACTTTAACCAAAATATGAATATGGTATGTTTATTTGTGACAAAATTATGAATAAATTAATCTACTAATACAATTATAAATAAATTAACTAAATTAAATGAAAATTATGCTAAATGCAAATTGATGTGTTTAATAAATGACAAATGTATTAGGATTTCGAATTCCCATGCAATAATCATTTTTAACATTAGTTCTATACTTTGACAATACGATTGAATTTTGAAAAATCAATGTTCTTGTTTTATTTAACAATCTATTTTGAATAATGTTAAATCTACTCTCATGTATGACCGACTATATTTCTATAACGGATGCGAACATAAAAGAGTACATGAATTTTATGAACACTTAAAGATTCACATAAAGCATAGCGGTATATTTATATCTCCTATCGGGACCTATGACGATTTTCACTATGTTGGACCTATTTTTCTTCTTTAAATACATAAAATAAACCACAAAATTCATACAATTACCGTGCACAATAATCGTAGAGAAAAAATAATCATGTAAATCATTCAAAATCCAAAAATGTGTTTTCAATATCAAATGTGTTAAGTTAAAGATTAAAAATTCATATTACAAGATTCATCGTTCTCCTAAAACAAATAAATCCAGTCTACCATATTGTGAATAAGAAAGCAAAAGATATAAATGCTTTTCATCACTCGAAAATTCTTGAATTCAATCTTGAAGTTCATGAAATTAAATCTTGATGTATTTTTTACCTCCTTTTGCAATTAATTTTCCACTCTCTAATTATGTTTTGAGAGTTTGTATTTATAATCCGTCTAAAGAGTCCCAAAAGATTTCCAAAAGGCATGCATATCATGACACAAACGGAGGATTTCTTGTTGGAATTGAATTATGAAGGAAATATAATTTTTTAGCCCAATTGGCCTGGGCGGGCACCCACTAATAAACGAAGCGACTGTCCAGGCATACTAAGTAGCCCATGTAATTAAGGTTAAGGTCCGGACGACCACCCGACCTATATAACTTCCCAATTATAAAAACTTTTCGAATTTTTCTTTTATCCATTTTCTTCATTCTTTCTTCCATTTTGGTCCTCCATATTAAATTATTTCGATTTTAATTTTTTTACTTTTACTCAAATGCATATTAGTCGTCAAACTTTCATCCATTGGCCAATTGATCATTCTTTCTATTCTAATTGCTTAGAAATGAATCCTAAACTGAAATAAGAAAAAAATAATCCAAGTTAAGTAAAACTCAATACTAAAACGACACAAAAGTTTAGTAATATGGTCTAAATAAGTGCACAAAAATGCACTTATCAATAACATCTGATTATAATGGTAACAAAAAATTGCAAAGAAAACCTAGGTAGTTGTTTCCTAGAAAATTATTTTTGGGTAGAAAAATGACAAGAAACAAAAATAGTTAAAATGTTTTCTTTATCCATTTCATACATGGAAAAATTACAAATGAATTTTAAAAAAAAAACTTTTTGGTCTATTTTCTCTAGGTACATCTTTGCCTTCATTAAGCGTGTTTTCATTTTCTCAAGTTGTTGATCATTTTTTCTTTTTTACTTTTTTTTTGACATTTTATTTATCATTTATAATTCGAATAAGAAATTTCTGTTTAGTTTAGAAGTATCTTTTCCTCTTTAATTTTTTACAAACCATTGCATCTCAATATTATTTTTCAACATTTACTTTTTAGTTATTTATAATTGACCTATTCAATCCATTTCTTAATCAGCTTTATTAAATTATTCTAATTCGAATATTTATATTAATTTGTTAATTAATTGCAAACGAACAAAATTCATAATTACATTTGAAAAACGTTTTTTTTTTTAAAATAAAATTGTTTCGTTGTAAATTTGAACATTATTACAAAAAACTAAAATGACATTTCTTTTAACTAAAAGTAATGTTCATTTAGTCTTTGAAAATGAAGGGGGGGGGAGGCAAAAATCTGCTTTAATAATAATTTGACCTATATTGTATGAATATAAGGATATACTGGAAAACATAAATTGGGGAATTTGTTATAAAAAAATAAATCTCAAATGAATTTCTGTACATTTGAAATGAGAAGGGGTATCTTTATGGCAACTAGTTATATCATGAAGTGTTTCTGTATTGTGCTCTAAACGCATATTTCAAAACATAGAACATGACTAGATTGCTTAAAGAGACGGCATGTGACACAAAATGTCTCAAATTATTGTAGTGATTTGAAATGTGATATGTCCTTGATGGACTCCATTTAGAAGATAAACAATCAAAATAAAATAAAAATAAAAAAACTCCCGATAAACGACTATATAATTTCTCATTAAAACTTGCTTAACCAATTGATGTAGTTGTCACTTGATTCATAAAAGCATTGAACTATCCAAAGAGAGATTAGGGTTAACCGAGATTTAGCGTGCGTATCAAAGAGGGAACCTATCAATTAACAGTTAGAAGGAACAAGTGACTAAAGGCGCAATTCTATGTATGATCACAATTAGGTTTTATATAACCTTGTTCTTCTTCTTAAATTATCTATTCAGAAAGATTAATTAAAAAACTGTTTGTGATTAAATGTTTTGATTTCATATAGATTTAAATCCTTATTTTGAAAAGGAGAGATACTCCAAGCAAAAACATTTCATATATTAAAATTTTCATTGGTCTACATCCTTTGAAAAGTTTCTGTACATGTATCAGTGTTACCTTACCAACAAGAATCCACTATCACATGAGTCGCAAGGAAAAGGAAAAAAAAAAAAAGTAAGTTATAAGAAATATTTCCCATGTAGTTTTCTGAACCTGCAATCCATAATCAAATTAATATATTTTGGACTCTTTTGTTGGTGGTTTTTTTCCTTTTTAATTAAGTAACTTGAGGTGGCTTGATTTACTAATAAAGAATAAGTATTATACAAATTTTGGAGGAGGCTCAGTATGATGTTCAGCTAAAGAAGAAAATAAAATAAGCTTGAAAAACTACACTTTGTCCGTCTAGCCATATTCCTTGTGATTATACGTCGAGTTAGGGCCTGTTTGATAGGCCCTTTTTTTCCATGGAAAATGGAATTGAAATTTCATTTCTCACTTTTGCCATGTTTGATAGACAAAAATTTCCATAGAAAATATTTTCCACCCAACCCCCTCACATGACCCTTTTCCACGAATTCAATGGATTGGTTCCCACCAATTTGGTGGAATAATGGTTTTCAGGTTTTTTTTTGGCAATGAAAACAAATTTATGAACAATTGTAAAAAAATAAAAATTCCCTTTAATTGACAATTTTCATGGAAAACAAAGTCAAATGAACACCAAAAGATCCAAAATTTTAACATTTTCAGGTGGAAAATTATACCAATCAAACACAATTAATTGATAATTCCCAGGAAAACAATTCTAGACAATTCAAATCCCTGTAATTCATTTTTTTTCCACCCAAATTTCACTCTTGTAATCAAACAGACCCTTAGTGTTTTTCCGATTCATTTCAGACTCGCGACTCAAAAGGGAATTGAGGAAACTTACTATGGAACATCAAGTTGGGAAAGTTGATTACTTCTTCACATTCAAAAGAATCAATGATATACTCTCTTTCCCTCGAAAAAGGCACGTTGGCGGGGTTTTTTTAAATATATATGGTTACTCTCAATATCAATCATAGTCTACTTCCATAGGTTTCTGCTTTATTGCTATTACACTTTTAAGAAGCTGCCTCCAAACATTTATCCATTAATATAAATTGTCAGCCACTCATTCATTTATTCATATTAATTCTTGTTGCCACAGAAATTAGGTAAGAGAGACTGACGTCTCAAGTTTGCATAACCGTGATAGGTTAGACGACTTTAATTTAAATAATCTTCATTTCAAGTGTATTCAACTTTTTGCATTAAAAACTCTCTAGTCTGTTAGGTTATGAAGCTCTCCCTAAGTATGTATATTACATCATGAATTGTGAAATAAAGTTTTACATGTTTAAGTACCAATAGGCAAATTGCAAGTATTGCGTTTGACAAGTTTTGTCTGTGGTGGAGGTGGAGGTGGTGGTGGAATATATCATGTAAACCAATTAATTGTTTGGAATATCAAAATCTCTTCACCGCTAATTAAATGATTATGCTTTTGGCAAAAAGAAATTGGAGATTTTTTTTTTTTTAAATTTGGTTGGTGAGATTTTGACTCGATCAAATCTTGCCACTTCATCTATTGTAAACAAATTTGTAAGTTATTAGCACAACTTAGGTTTATGAGCAAAATAAGAACTCCAAAGTCTTCAATATTTTTATTTAAACAACTAAACGCAAGCATGACCCTAGGCAATAGTTAGGAGTTTTAACAAATTATTCCAACGTAAATCCCGAGCTAACATAGACCAAGATAGTCCTAACAAAAATATTATACGCGATCAAAATTTAAGTAAATACGAAAATGCAATTACAATGAGAATAATGTTATTTGTCATCAATGATGATCATCATCGTGTTTAGATGGCATTGAGCGACACGTCCAATAACATGGTTCACATATTGTGCATTTAATTGGACCTATAATTTAATGTCATGGTATTTGTTAATGAATAAAATTGAGGCCCAATTAAATGGTCCAAAACGGGAGCCCAAGTAGGAAATTCGAAGGATGGGTCCAGAGAGACCATGAAGAGTCCTAAAACAGTACCGAAAATAGAATCATTAACAGAGGCCCAATATTGCCCAATCTAATAAATCGCTCAGAATCGGGGTGAGCATTATAGCCCAAGCATGCAGAACATCCAAAGACCCAAGCAAGCATAACACATTTATTTAAAGTGACGATTATGAAAGCAGTTTTATTCCACGATCCAAATGTTACAGTCAGAAACGATTAAGTGTCGAGAAATAGAGCAGCAGTTAAGGACGGTTTTAGCATATCATCCATCATGGAAGAAATGAGTGGCTACAAAACGATAAGGATCCATTAATGACAAGTCATCTATCATGGAGAAAGTGAGAAGTTACTGGACGATAATCAATTTTTCAACAGTTTCTCAAGCAACATTACAAAGGAAAACCGTCAAAGAAGTATAAAAGGAAAAAGAGGACATAGAAGAAATAATCGAATCAAAAAACTCTCAAACAGAGAACTAT
>CAIGRP010037770.1:0-18318 GCA_903798385.1 Fraxinus cuspidata
TATTGTCTCTTTGTTTCACTACCTTTGATGTCCTGATTTTGTGGCTTAGGAACATCACGTAAGCACTAAGCACACGTGACTTCCCTTTTTTCTTCAAATTTCTACTATTTTTAAAGTCCATGATATTTGAAGGCACAACATATCCATTTTTATAGTGTTAATTATGTTAATGGCCACCGAAATTCTAAGGGCATGCTTCGGAGTATCTAGGCACCGATTATGAGAGTTTTTAAAGGTATCGGTTTGAACGTTTATGTGCAGATTGATTTGTAGTGATTTTAATAACTATTTTTATAGTAGTCCAACCCATTTTGAAGTGATTATCCACTAATTCTGAAAGTTTTTTTAAAATAAAATTAAATATACGTTATTTAGTGATATTTTCAATTTATACTTTTTGTATGAATTTTTTTACTCATGAGTGATATTTTACTTATAGGTAATTTTTTAACTTAAAAAAAGTTACGTTAAATTTTAAGTTTGTATTTTATTTTATTTGCTAATAAGTAAACTTTACGATTAGAAGTTAATTTTGGACTATTAAATATTTTTTATACATAAAAAGAAATTTTTAATTATAAATAATTTTTTATATTTTATAAGTGAATTTCTGTCTTATTAGTAGTATTTTTACGTTATAAATAATTTTTTACACAAAAGTAATTTTTATCTTATTTACTTGTAAGTAAATTTTTTGCTTATAAATAAGTGAATCTTTATCTTATTAATAGTTTTGAACATGCGGGTACATTGTGGTCACAAATGTGACCACATGAGGGACGTTCTGATTTTTGAAAGAATTCTTAAATTTGAAAGAGTAACTTAAAGAAAGGTAATTACGTATTTTTCCATTGTTAAATTTGGTCATTTAGGACTTTTGCAAAATAGAGTTAATGGGCTCTTAGATCAGAGTGTGAGGGGGTTTCATGGGTAGTTTTGAGCCCCATAACTGAAAAGAGTGGATAATTCGTAATAGTTATTAGGGAAAAAGGGGATGGCCAATAACATTGGATGGAAAAATTCACAAATATTCTTAAAAAATTTACCTAATTTTATACTTACTTTTAATCATATTTTTCTCTCAAATTTCTATTTTTTTTTACTTTAATTTTTTTATAATAAATTTTATAATGTGTTTAATCTGTAAAATTATGTTACACACAGGCACACAGCTCCTATTTGAGGTTCATTACCTAAAAATTCTTATTTTCATCATATATTTTTCTAATAAAATTATTTTAAACGTAAATTCAAAACTTTTACCTAATTTTTAATCATACTTTCTCTAAACAAAATTATTACAAAACTATTAAAAAAAAAAATTGGAGCTCAAACAAAAGCACATACTCCCGCAAACACAACCGCCATCAACATTCACCACCACATTCATCAAAAGCACCAAAATTAAAAAATAAATCAAAACCGTCACAATTCAGTCATACATAAATTTAGCACCATTAGAAACAGATACCCAATTAATTTTGGAGATTTCTTCACAACTTAATCATCAAAAGCAAATCGCCACCCTCAACACAATCAAAGGGAAAGAAAAATTCAAAACAATATCTACACTATGAATTCAAAGAAATGAAAAACAATTAAATTATCCAATTCACTTAAGGATGCCGATTAATTGTAAGTGAGAAAAAATCCACAAGAAGTTCAGCATATGTACATGGAAGCTTCAAAGGATTCGGCAGGGTGCATTTTTCCCTAAGAACATGGAGTGAAGATCGCTACGAGGACTCTGAAGAGACATGGGTTATGCAATCCAATTGAACCCATTACACCATTTTTTATCTTATTTTTATTGATTTCATACACAGAAGATTGTCTCATATTAATGTTGTAATATTATCCTTCAAAGGAATGGAGAAGAGAACAAAAGAAAGAATCAAGAACGACAAATATGGTAGAAAGGCTCAAACACGATATCGTTGTCCTCAAATGATATTTGTCTCCTCTTGACAAATTGTTTGTAAGATTGATTAAGTATTGAAGATAAAAATATTTAAATACTTGTATTTCTTTTCCAAATCTTGAAGAACACTTTGAATGTTTGAATTTGTAAATGAATTGGATTTAATAGCACGATAATACGGTTTTGATTGTTGATATATTGTTATTATAATTGAAATCTATCACCTATTTATAGATTTCAATTCACCATCCACGAAATAGTGCCAATCTTTCATGAGAAGTTGAGTTTTTCATTAAAAGTTGTTTAGAATCAAACCAGAAAAAATCAACCAATATCTATATTTTTGTTCTCTGTCTACGCATGAGAATAACCATGCCCACGCGGCCCAGGG
Organism: Fraxinus cuspidata; assembly: GCA_903798385.1. NCBI lineage: Eukaryota > Viridiplantae > Streptophyta > Magnoliopsida > Lamiales > Oleaceae > Fraxinus > Fraxinus cuspidata. The sequence goes on from CAIGRP010037770.1 coordinate 2,313, forward strand.
CCTGAAATCTCTGTACTTGCAAACAACGGCCATGTTGCCTCCAAATTATTTTTCTTGTGATTCCATCAATTCATCCATACTTTTTAATTGATTTAAACAAATATAATAATCCCCCTCTTGTTTAAAATTATATGGATTACATATTCAAAATGTTGAGAATAGCGTGGAGGAACAGACACTTGCGTATTTAGAACGCTTGGATGATCGGTGTTCGAAAAAAATGGCGTAACTTTAGCATACAATGTCTGTTTTGGGCCCATGATGACCCCATTCCGAAAAGCTGGAGACGATTCCCATTGTACTCACCGCTTAGCCGTGATGTATGATGGATTTTAGACGTTTGAATTTGTTTGTTAAGTCAAAATGACACTTAAAATTTTTTAGTTCATTATTTTCAGTAAGTGTCCGTTTTGGGCCAATGACCCCATTCCGCTAAGTCAAAATGGTTCTTAATGTTCCTTAGTTCATTATTTTCAGTATTTATTTATTTTGCTTTTTAGTCCAGTCCATTAAGGGACTGCTAGCCCAGTATGTTATCTGTTCTTTTCATATTTAAGACTCTAAAAAGTCTTGTAGTTCATGAATTAAGAAAAGACGTTTGTTTTCTTAAGTGCAATCCGTTTTGAGTTGTTATTATTGTGTTTGTGGATTCGAACAACATCTCAAAATAACAACACTTATGCTTAAGGATTAGATATATTTCGATTTGAACCAATTATTCCTTGTGTAATTCTCACACAATATAATTGAAATTTTAGGTAGTATGATATCTTTGAACCAATTATTCCTTGTGATAACACCGGTGAAAATACACCAAGTTTCTTAAACTCGCTTAACACTAATATGACTTTGCTCTCATCCTATTCGTGAAACTTTTAAGAGAGAAATCACAACTCTTTATTGAGGCGATACCATCTCAAAGTTTATTTAGGTGAAGTTCTTTTAATATCATTATTACTTTTAAATATACTTGTACTTAGTACCAGACTTCGTTAATAGCTTTAAAACTCAACCCTCATTTAAGTAACGACCATCATTATATAATTAGGATAGGATTCTTGCGAAATTTATAATTTTGAAACTATCCACTTATCGAATGATTTGTTATTACCCTTTGAACTCGTCGACGACTGTTTTAGTAATGACATGTAAGGTTGCAATTATTGGTGAATCTTTTTAATTTAGGAGTTTTAACCCCCATCCTACTCGAACTAGATATTACTAAATCTCTATTGAAAGGTTTAGTTAGAGGATCCTCTAGGTTCATATCAACATAATTTAGAAAAATTATTCAGTTCTTGATTAATTTTCGTATATAGTTATGTTTTAAACTCATATGTCTAGAGTTCCCATTGTATACCTCATTGTATACTTTAGCTAATGTAGCTTGAATAACACACATGATAAATATCGAAGATATATTCTTCGATCCCAAAGGTATCTCATATAGTAAATTCTTAAGCCACTCATCTTCTTTCGCGGTATCGGTTAATACCACAAATTCATATTCCATGGTTGAATGTGTTATATACGTTTGTTTCTTTGATTTCCAAGAAACTGTATCTTCTCCAAGAGTAAACACCCAACTCGAAGTAGATTTACTCTCACCAGTGCTACATATCCAATTAGTATTAGTAAATCCTTCCAATACATTACAGAATTTGGAATAATATAGACATAAGTTTTTTGGTTTTCTTTAAGTAACCAAGAACTCTCCTAATAGTCTTCAAATATTCCTTGCTCAAGTTACTAGTAAACTTACGAAATTTACTAATTGCAAATGCTATGTCTGGTTTTATGCATTGAATTGCATATATAAAACTCCCTATAACACTTGCATATTCCAATTGAGCAATAGCTCTTCCATCATTCTTTATAAATTTAGAACTTCAATCTAGAGGGGTACTATACTCTTTTATGTTCAAATGGTGTGAAATTATTTCACATTCTCAATAAAAAGTGATTGACTCAAATAGTAACCCCTACTCATTTTAGCAACTTTAATGTAAAAAATGGTATCCAGTTGTCCAAAATCGTTCATTATGAATGTGAAAGATAGAAACCTCTCTGTTTCTTTTATTCTATCCATGTGATTACTCAAAATCAACATGTTATCAACGTATAAGCAAATAAATATTACACAATTATCAGATAATTTGGAATACTAGCATTTATCTGCACTATTATGTATTATGTATAAAGCCACAACCACTAAGTCAAATTTTTCATGCCATTTTTATGTGCTTGTTTTAAATCACATAATGATTGTACTAACTTGCACACCTTGTGTTTATTTTCGAGGTTGTTCTATATAAACCTTCTCATCGAGATCCCCATTTAAGAATGTCGTTTTGACATCCGTTTGATGTCATATATGGATGCTAATGTAAATAATATCCTAATTGATGTTATTTTAGCTACCGGTGTCACAATAATCTATTCATTCCTTTTGTTAATAATCTTTAACTACTAATCTAGCTTTAAAGGTATTAAGAGAACCATCCACATTATATTTTCTCCTCAAAATCCATTTACAAAAGGTATTGATAACCAAATTTCATCCAATCCTAAAGTCTTTTCTATTCGAGTTTTTTTGGCTTCTTCGAGTTTCACTAGATTAATTAATATCTTTATAAGATGTTAATGTTTCATCTTGTGTTTCACTAGAGTTAGGAATTTCTTTATGAGTTTTCCTTAATTAGTTATCCGAAAAATAGCAAATTCTCAAGGAACTCTACGTCATTTGATTCAATTATTATATTAGTCTCCAAATTCAATAATCTATATGGTTTGCTATTACTTGCATATCCAACAAAGATACATTTGATGCCTCTTGTACCAAACTTGGTCCTATTAGGATCCATGTTCTTAGAATATGCAAGATACATCTACACTTTAAAGTATTCAATATTTCATTTTCTTCCTTTCCACAATTTATAAGGAGAAACCTTTGTAAATTTTAAAAGAATCTTGTTTAATATTCTACTTGCAATCACCAAAGTTTTACCCTACAAGTTAAATGGAAACTTAACATACGTTAACGTGGCATTTATTATTTCAACTAACTTTTTTATTTTTCTTTCAGTCAAATCATTTTGTTCGGGTGTTCTAGGTGTAGAAAATTGATATACCATACCTTAATGTTCATAAAATGAATTGAAATCACTAGAGAAGTATGCAACCCCTCTATCACTTCTAAGTGTTCTTATTTTCTTATTTACGTGATTTTTAACTTTATTTTTTTGAGTCTTAAACACGTCAAATGCTTCATGTTTATATTTCATTAAATAAATAAAAGTATACCTAGAGTGATCATCTATAAAGGTGATGAAATATTTATTTTTACCCCTAGTTAACATGCCATTAAGTTCACATATGTCCGAATGAATAAGTTCTAAAATTTGATGAGTCATATTCACACTTTGATAAGGTTTCTTAACCATCTTAGACTCTACACATATTTTACATTTATAAGTATCATTCGCATTGTATGAAACCATATCACATTTAAGCATTTGTTTCATTGTACTAGAGATCTAGCACGCCTAAAGTAAATGAATCAATCAAGTAAGCAAAATCAACTTTATCATTATTAATATTGTCAACAATACACAATTTGACCATTCCTTTCTTTGAATAGCCTTTTTAGCCTTTTCCAATAAATTTTCGATTTCACGATAACACAAGTTTTACGGATTCATAAACACATTTTATGCCTGGTTTTTCCAAGAGATCTCCACTAACTATGTTCCTATTCATTTCTAGAGCATGTTATACATTTGTTATGGTAAAAGTTTTTCGATAGTGAGGATGATGTCCACATTTCCTTTTCCAACCACTTTGGAACGGTCTTCATTACTCATTTGTATCTCTTACTCTCCATTTGATTCATTATAAATCTTGAAGAGTAACTTATCATATGATACATGAATGGTTATGCACATATCATACCACTAACCAGAGAATTTGCCATTGATAGCATTGATTTCACTCACGGTGGCCACAATACTATCTTCATCAATGGAGTTAGCTTTCTCTCTTTCTTGTTTTGTTTTTGATGTCGACATTCATTTACAAAATATTCGGGTTTTCCACATATAAAACAATCTCCATTGGGCTTCTTTTTAAACTTGTTAAAGTTTTTAGAATGCTTTCTCGTGTTTGATTCGTTGGACGGTTTGGTCTTTTCAATAGCATTGGCTTTTGATGTGCATTCATAAGAGTTTTCACCCTCATCCCTTGCCTTCAATTTTTCCTCAATTTGGAGATGTTTCTGAACTTGTTCCAAAGAGTAATCCTCAGAACTATGAAGAACCGTCTTTCGATATTCTTTTCAAGTCCCTGGGAGTTTAGAAATAATTGCTCTCACTTGGAAAGATTCCGAAAGTTCAATATTGACCACCTTTTAGTTTGTTGACGAGTATTAGTAATTCATGCACTGAGGGAGAAGATGAATGTTTTCAAGAAACTTAAATTCTAAATTCCTTGATATCAAGGATTTCTTGATAACTTCTTCTTTGACTTTGTGTTCTCTAACACATCCCATGTTTCTTTTGCCGATGATGTGTGGTGTAGAGATCATACAACCAGCCGGATAGAGCGTTGAGTATATGATCGCGGCAAATCAATTCATCTTCTGATGCTTTTGCCTATCGTTCTTACTATGCCGATATTTTCATCCGCCGATTCTTGTAGTTGTGTCAACTCCGGATCAAGGATGTAGATAATCTTCAATGCCGTGAGAATAAATTTCAACTTGTCTTGTCATCAAGTGAAATTTGTTCCATCGAATCGATCTAAGTGAACAAAGTCTTGATTCATGAGTTTGATAGTGGCCATGGTAGTTTCGTTCTCCATAAATATCATTTGAGATTATTGTAATATTATCCTTCAATGGAATGGAGAAGAGAACAAAAGAAAGAGTTAAGAACGCCAAATATGGTAGAAAGACTCAAACATGAGATCGTTATCCTCAAATGATATTTGCCCCATCTAGATTTAATTGGTGCTTAAAGGGACTTGTAAAATGGCTAGTAGGATTGATCAAGTTTTGAAGAAGAAAATAGTTAAACACTTGTATTTATCTTCCAAAACTTAATGAAAACTTTGAATGTTTGAATATGTAAATGAATTGGAATTAATAGCACTATAAGGAATTAATAGCACTATAATATGATTTTGATTGTTGATTTATTGTTATTATAATTGAAATCTATCATCCATATATATATATTTCAATTCATTATCCACAAAATAGTGCCAATCTTTCATGAAAAGTCCAGTTTTTCCATAAAGAAATGCCTAGAATCAAACCAAAAATCAGCCAACGACTATATTTTTGCATAACCATGCCCACACATGGCTTGAGGCCTGAAGCTTAGTACTTGCAAATAATGGCCACGCTCACGCATGGTCATTTTGCCTATGCCCATGCATTGACAAAATATTTTGCCTCCAATTTTTTTTTTTCCTTTGATCCCATCAATTCATCCATATTTTCATACATAATTTTCAATTGATTTTGGACAAATACAACAATTAATGTTAGAAGATAAATTCCACATCAATAAATAATATATTTAGAGATTTGACTCCCTTCTTAATAAGATTGAATTTTTAAATATGAAACTCTAAGTTTTGATAGTTAGTGGAACTGAAAATATGTAACTTTGCAATCAAGATGTATCCAAGACATATACATACGAACAAGGCCTAGTTTAATAAAGATAGTTTTTAATAGGGATGGACATTGTTTGACTCTCTCTCTCTCTCTCTCTCTCTCTCTCTCTCCCCCCCTCCCCCCATAGTTTAATAAAGATAGTTTTTAATAGGGATGGACATTGTTTGACTCTCTCTCTCTCTCTCTCTCTCTCTCTCTCTCCCCCCCTCCCTCCCTCCAAACCAAACCATTTTTTACGTTTAGATTTGGTTTCGACCACGATTTCAATGACTCAAAAATAATATCTTCTAAACAAATAAAAATATAAAAAAATTGGTGATCTGGGAATAAAATATCAGTACAACTCAAAAATTGAAACCTTATTGAATTACAACAATAACATATTATTTTCAATATAAGTAAAGCAACATAATATAAAAAAGTTCAACAAAAGATTGAAGCTTTCAATTTCATTCTTTGAAAAATAAAAAAAATTGAAAATATTGTCAATAATAATTATTTATAAAAATTGAAATCTAAACAAAACTTATTTAATTAATGCAAACAATCTTATGTGCAATCCTATTTGTTGACTCGGAAAATGTACCTCCTACGTGGTCAACATGTAGCAACTCCATGTAGGTTCCTCCCTGTGCACTTGGGACATGTCGTTAGTCACCCTGGGCCCATTTCGATGGTGGTGGAAGTGGTCGTCAGCACTCCGATAGTCATGCTAGTCGATGATATGAAAAATGTGGGGGCTTGTTTTGATAGCGAAAATCGTTGAAAAATCAATATAAGGACAATATTAGTGTGAAATTATATTTGATTTGGTTAGAGTCGCATTATCTTCAAAGGGCACTTAGTGTGAGAGTATATAGGGAACTAGATGGATTTGAGACCTTTAGATGGAAAGGCAGGTGGCCTTATCTGGCCAAAGTGTCTCCTCCTAGGTGTCAATCAATCATTCCCAGGTAGAGGGACATTTAATGCCCCATGATAGGTAGATTCATGACTTGACTCTTTGGTGTCTGCTCACAAACGTCACATCAATTAATTGTGTAAAGATTTTATTTTAGATAGATCTTCGTATAAAAGATCTCTTGGTTAGTAGTGATAAGGTATCTGACTATCTTAACAGCAAATGTTGTCTTCCTCGTACCACTTCGTCACATACCACTTCGACATGTATCGCCTCGGTACTTCAGTCGAGTGATGGACATGTGCATATTGACCACTTCACCTAGACACCTAGGAGCTTCAGTGTATGAGGGTGACGTGGAGAGTAGGCATTGTTGATTTGTTTGGATAGCGGCCACGTTGGTAGATGATTTCTAACCAGATGCGTAAGACTATCTATAATAGGACAAGGAAAAATATAATCTTAATACTGTATTAAAAACATTCCTTCTGGGTTTTTTAGCCCATAGAGATAATCCTTTGAAAGCCTTAACCACCTCCAATACTCATATATCCTAGATTATAGACTCGGGAGCATATGACCATATGACCAATTCTTATCAATTAACTTCAATATATTCACTGTGTGTTGGAAATATGAAAGCAAAAATTGCAGATGAATCCATTTTCCCTGTTGTAGGCAAATGAATGTATCTCCGATTTTATCACTTTACACTCAGTCCTCCATGTTAAAAAATTATCTTATAATTTGTTGTCTATAAGTCGTTGACTAAATACTCCAACTGCTCTACTAAATTCATTTTCTCTCATTGCATCTTTTAGGATTTATCATCGGGGACGACGATTGGTAGTGTTAAGGAAAGTGAGAGACTCTACTACTTTGAGCAGGCTAAAGTGAGTAACCAATGTCAAAATGCCTAGTCGAGTCATTTCCTTTGTCACACCTCTTCAAAAATTTCAAGACGCATTTCATCACTCTCGATTTATTTCCACTATTCCCCTTAAAATCTTCTACTGTACAACATTTGTACATGTCCATACACACAAGCAGGCTAAAATAGAACCTCGAGCTATAAAATGTGTTTTTCTTTGTTATTCACCTAATAAAAAAGGTTACAAGTGCTATACTCCCGTGTCACATCGCAACTTTATTACTCTTGATGTCACATTCTTTGAAACCACTTTTTTCTACCCCAAGTCCTCAATTCAGGAGGAGAATTTGAATGAATCTAGGACCTTGGATCACTTGGTTGGCGACTCTCTTTTCTTAGATTTTTCCCTAAATACTAATTATGTCCCAAACATCGATTCTATCACACCATCATCATCTACTCCTTTTTTGGTTACAGAAGGAAGTCTACATTTAGAGGAAGGTATAGAAAAATAGTAGAACAAAAAGGTGTTGGTTTACTGACAAAAGCCAAAATCAAGGTCTGATAAGAATCTCACACCTGAGGCGTCGATTGAATCTGAATCGGTAATAGCTCCGCACAACCAAGAGTCATTCCCCACTCCATATCAGGTAATAGAACCTCTCTCTAATACTCCTAAACCTGATGATATTGATCTACCTACTTTACTCAGAAAAAAACCTCATTCATCTACTCTACATCCATTTCAAAATTTATATCCTACAATGCATTGTCTACAGAATATCATTCTATTACTTCTAACCTTGATAATGCGAAAATTCAATAAGTGTATTTTATACACTTATTCGTGCCTAAAATATAGATATTTGATAGTTATATTGACAAAATATATACTAATTGTTGTATTTTATGTTATATAGGTAAAACTCAATGGTTGAACTAGTAACTGGAAGAAACAAAATCAAGGAAAATGGTTAAATCAAAAGTGTGGGGACAAAAGTGTAAAAATTCGATAGTTGATTCGAATCATAAAATGATAATTTAAGATCACATATGATCAATTGGATGTAATTGAAGTCAAAGGAGTGAATCACAAATAAACTTCAAATCGAAAAAGTTATGCTCCGAATTTTTAACTCCAATTTGAGACCCATGTTTGGGATAGAAAATGTTTGAATTGGAGAAACACTATTTCTAGAAACCCTTTGAGTTCTCATTCCAAAACACTTTGAACTACCTTAATCAGATATCAAGAGAGAAAGTTATTATCAAAATACCAAAAGCTATTCAGAGACGAACGGACGTAAACCGGTGCTTGAGCGTGCAATTCATGGCACATGTGCAAAACACTATTTTCAACAACCCGAGAGCAATTCATCTTGCTTGCGCGTGCGAGGAAAATGTGGTACTCACGCGGGCTATTTTTGCAGATAAATCAACAATTTCCTTTCTCGATTCAAATTAAACTTTAAGAAGATTTTTACGAGATTTTTGACCTAAACTCGACCCCCTATATATACTTGGATGTCTCCTACTTAAAATGGCTCTTCTCGTACACCATTAATACATCAAAAAATTCATCCATACTTCATCATAAAAAGGGGGGTAAAATTATATATTGTGAGAAGATTTTAAAGACGAAGTTCAAGAACTTATCAATTGGAGTTTAAACCTGTGATTTGTAGGCAAAGAAGTGAAATAATTTTTGAAGATTTATCAAGATTGCTTTGAATAAATTTAAGAACATCAAAATTCATCTTTCTTCATTTATTAATTCACATTTTCAGATGATGTTCTATACATTTAGCATGATTACTTGTAATTCCAACATGCTAGGCTTGTTATACATTGCTAGGATGATATGAATCATTATTATGATATTTTTAGTTTTTATTAATTATTTTAATTTTAATTTGGTTTGATTTGTGGATTTTTATTATCGTTCTTTTTAATTGCTTGATCATCAATTGAATTGTTAGTTTATTTCATTATTATCGAGAGAGACAATATGATTTAAGCACAATGTAATAAATATTATTACGTTCGATAGAGAATAGAGACATACATCTATACTTTATATGATTTCAATAGGTGCTCTTGTATTTATTAATGCATTTATCATATTTATGTTTTTTATTGAGTGAAAAAGGGTCATATGAGGGAAATATATTTGATCACTGTTGAGGGATACTTTCAATTAAATTAGGAATATTGAACGATATGAATGATTTCAAATTGTCACTTTAATTGTTATACTAAAAACAGAATAATAAGAGGGATTCGACATCTTAGCAATACATATCACATTTTTGAAAAACACATCTACTTGTTTTTACTAGTTTAATTGATAATTTAGGGATTATTAAAGAAAAATCACAACAGCTTTTTTGTTATTCGATTAAAGTTGTAATTAATTTTTACTCGGTTAAACACAGTCCTCGTGGATTCGATACTCTATTCATCAATAAATTACTTGATCACAATCTCGTTCATAGTACTTGCAGGTTTTCAAATGATCAAAATTCCTAAGAATATCTAGGAGGCATTGGAGATTCCTAATTGGAGAGAGACTGTGATGGAGGAAATAAAGGTATTGGAAAAAATGGAACTTGGGAGGTGATGAATTTGCCACATAGTAAGAGAATAATGGGTTGCAATGGTTTATTATAAAGTACAGAGTTGATGGGGCGATGAAGAGATACAAGACTCATCTTATTGCGAATGGATTTAGTTAAACTTATGGTACTGACTACACAGAACCCTTTGTACTTGAGGCTAAGTTGGACACAGTCCAGGTTCTTTTGTCCTTGGTAGCTAACTTTAATTGACCACTTCAACAACTTGAAATAAAGAATGCTTTCTTAAATGACGAACTAAAAGATGAGGTTCTCATGACACTACCTCTAAGTTTTTGTAAAAAGTGGGAAGAAAACAAAGTATGCAAATTGAAGAAGTCTTTGTATGGACTTAAACAGTTTTTCATAGAGATTGGTTTGATAGATTTTTAAAGGTGATAAAAATGGAATATTACTTTCAGAGACAATCAAATCACACTATGTTATACAAACAGAAAAATAGGTCGAAGACAATTTTCATTATATATGTGGATGACATAATCCTAATTGGAGATTATATCGAAGAAATGGGAAGATTGAAGAAGGCTTAGCCACTAAATTTGAAATTAAGGATATAAGACAAATGCGGTACTTCTTGGGAAATGGTTGTTGCTAGATCGAAGAAGGGAATTGGTGTTTCTCAGCGAAAATATGTCCTTGGCCTCCTAATTGAACCGGGCATGCTCGACTGTAAGCCGAGTGACATGCCCATTGAAGCAGAAGAAGGACAGAAGATGCAGGAAAATCAGTTGAAAGTGAGAGATATCAGAGACTGGTTGACAAACTAATCTATCTGTCACACAAGACCTAACATCTCATTTACAGTGTGTTGTAAGTCAGCATATGCACTCACCAAAAGAAGCTCATCTAGAAGCCATTTACAAGATCCTAAGGTATATTATGGAGACTCCAGGTAAAGGTCTATTTGTCAAGGGATGTAAAAGAATGAATGTGGAGATCTTTACAAATGCTGATTGGGTAGGTTCAACGGAGGATATAAGGTCCACTACTGGATATTATTCTTTTGTATGGGAAAAGTTAGTCACTTGGAGAAGTAAGAAACATAATATAATAGCAAGAAGCATTGCTAAAGTTGAGTTCAGAGCTGTTGCACAGGGGATGTAGAAGTAGACATACATGCCATTGCAAGATTATTGTGATAACAAAGCTGTCATCAACAGTTCTCTTAATCCTATTCAACATGACCGAACTAAGCATGTAGAAGTAGATATACATTTCATCAAAGAAAATGTGGAAGATAGAATTATTTGTATGACCTATATTTCTACAAAAAAAAAATTATGAACATATTCATCAAATGATTACCAAGTACAATTTTTATGATTTTATCTGCAAGTTGGATATGATCAACATCTACGTTTGAACTTGAGGGATAGTGTAGAAATCCTAGACATTGATCATGATTGATTAAATCTTTCCTATGTGGAAATCCTAGAGATTGATCATGGTTGATATATAGTTGATTGAATCATTCCATAACTTAGGTTGATTGCCAGGCTACTTTCCTTTTTTTATCTTTATTATTGTACTATAAATAGGGTGTAATAGGTGTGTGCGCGTATAATTCATTCAAGAAATAAATCATTTCGATTTCACTTTGTACAACAACATAAGATAGAGAGGTGTCATGATCGATGATAGAGAAGTCTGATCGAAGATAGAGAAGTCTGATCGATCGAACCTTAGGGAGTACTAGATGGCTGAATTGATCATCCAATATTAGAAATGATCGTATAAATTCCTAAGCATACCAGAGGGTTGAATCTACTAAAGGAAATGGTCCACAACATGAAGAATAATTGTCCAAGGGTCACAACTTAAAAAAAATTGGAGAAATGGAGAACATCCACCAAAATAAAATTTTTGAGAGCCACCAAGAAAATTAGTAGTAGAAGATCCAACAATTTTCATGACAAGAGATCTCCTGCGCAACTATCTAAGATTACAAAAAGGCTATGTTGATCAAGAGAGGATCGCCCAATAATTTTATGGAACTGAAATAGTGGACAAAGGGAAAAGAAATTATGGCTTATGTACCAGGTGAGTCATGCACAAGGCAAAGTTTTAGTCAAGCCTCACGCACTTACTTACGAGAAGGTCATCGGAGGTTGACTGAGGCCTAAGTTTGGGTCATGAGCATGAGTCGAAACTTTGTTTAGGTCGCGAAATGTTGCCTTGCTCACAAACAACAACATGGCATGGGGTTGAAGTCATGAAGCTCTAGGTGGTTTGCAGAGGTCGTAGTGTCACTAGAAGAGGTTAAGGTTCAACTTGGGTTTCTTTAATTTCAATTTTTTTTGTTCTTAAATTGAGATTTACAATTTAGGGCTCAACTTGAAACCATGATCTAGAAGGCTAATTTTCAAACAAAAAAGAAACCAAAAAACTTGGCATAACGAGTGGCACATGCCTTTTGTCGGAGAATGAAAACAATTTCAAGTTTAATCTGAGTCGGATCAAACTTGCTCTGATATAAAGTTGAAATATATGCAGAACCGATTTAATCATACAATCAATCCTGTAAAAACTAGTCAATTCTACCTATAAAACCCAAAGGTAAAATTTTATCATATTACTATATTAATTCCCGACTAGACTAGAACATAAGATTGACAGAATAAAAGTAAAAAAAGAGCCCCCGTTTGGCCCCCATTATTTGAGATTTTAATGGTTGGAATAGTTTTTTTTTTTTTTTTGAAAATTTTATGGTTAAACAAAAAGAAAAAGTTTTAGGATTACGCGTGATATTATTTTATTAGATAGTGTGTGGTTGAAACGAAGAGAGCAAAAATATTCATAATCTTGATTGGGACCAAATAAGGAATCTCATATTCCAATTATCATTGTAGAACCAATAAATGTCAACTGACAATTAAATTTGTCAAAGCATAAATTGAAGTATTGAACTAAAAATCACATATCTTATATTCACTAAAAAGTACACCACAAGTGCGGGTCACATACAAGTAATGAAGTAAACAGAAGAGTCCGAATTATTGATCATACGAAGAATGATTACTCAATTGCATACTAGTTAAATTTATTTTTAACAATGAAAACACACAATACAATTTGGGATTTTGAAATTAATAAAAATACTAAAAACTCTACAAAATAACGAAAAGAACAATTATAAAAACTAAAGAAATTTGGGAAGATAAACAGCGGTGGATCTAGAAATTCAAATAAGCTCGGGCGATTCGTTGATCGTTGACGGTCAATATACATGATATATAATCCAATACAATTCAAAATAGCAAGATTTTTTTAAAATCATATACGTATGATCAAGTTTCAACTTTTTACGAAATTTAAGCGAGATAAGATAAAGCTCATACGTAAATCATGATTAAACGGTAAATACAAGTTCCGAATGTAGACGAAGTTTATGCAAAACTTTTATAACAATGATTTTTAGAAGTATTTTTGAAAAAAAAAATGTTTTTCAAACTTTCAAAAGAATAAAGAACACTACATAGATTATCCAAATTTAAATTTTACAGAATAAATTGATAAAACCTAACAATAAAAGTATATATTAAGCATAGTTATTATACTTGACCCGATTGTTAATTGGATAAATTATCGAGTCAGTGATTCAACTATTGAGTCATTGCAAGGTCGAACCCTATGCCTTACGTATACAAAGATAGCACTCTACTATATGAGCTATGCAACCATTTGTTCAACTTTGTTACAATTATAAATATTTAACGTCATTCGTCAAAACTTTATATTCCTTTATTTTCCGACGGATCTAGTATGGGTAGCCATGTAGGCTCACCTAGTACTGGACCGCCCCTAAAGATAAATATTTGAGATTCGTGATTTTATTCAACCATCGCCTAAATAAATTCTCCACATGCAAATCAACAAATTACTCATCTAGCATGTTAGCCTTGATTTTCTTATTTTAATTAATTACCTCTCTCTAGCGAAATTAACCATAATTAATTGGTTTAACATACTATATTTTACTGTCGATTAAAACCCAATCAATAGCATTAAATCTTTGTGAAAATATTTCAATTGGTCATATGGGTTTAGGAGTATATATCTATTTCCTACAAGAACCATATTATTTACTATTTGATCTAAAATGTATAATATTATCTCAAAAACTGAACAAATCACTCAATAAAATTATTTATTGGCCAAATAAGTGAAAATATTAAATACAATAATAAATACACATGAAAATAAGTACTTTAACATCACCAATATAAAGAACTTGACTCATTTTATATTAATGATAAAAATGAGAAGATCTATAGAAACATATTATAAATTAGAGAAAATAATGGATAAAATATAAGACAAAATATAGAACCCGTCTCTCGGTTGAATTCTTGAAATGAAAAAATGGACTTGATCTTGATTTATCTCAAAATCTCTCCACTTTTCTTGAATTTTCTCATCCTTGCAACCTAGTTCCTACTCCAATTTTTTCTTGAAAGGAATATAAAATGAAGGATGAATGAATAATAGGGCTAACAACTAAAATTTGGTCTATAAATGACTTAAATTCGCACCCAAGAAATTACTCAAAAAGACCCCCAAAACTTTCAGAAATTACAAAAACAGTCGGCTCGGCCCATAAAACCACGAGCTTGGCTCGACCCACGAGCTCTTTTGAAATTTTTTTTTTACGTTTTTTAAAAAAATTTCTTTGAATTTTTATGAGCCCACGAGCTCGTTGGCCTTACCCACGAGTCGCTCGTGAGCTCGACGAGCCCACTTGTGGCTCGTCTCGTCGCCCGAGCGGCTCATTTTTTACGAGCCGAACGGCTGAACCAACGAGCCGCTCGGCTCAATTGCCACCCATAGACACAGCCAACAGGCGTACTGCCCTTTGGTTGAAGTAGCCCCCATGCACATGGGCTTGTAGAGGATGCACGAGCCTTTAGCTTTCTTCATTTTGTAGCTCCAGTCCTCCACTAATTGTGCATCAGGTCTCCCAACTTTTATTTTGCACATTTTGGCCCTTGATAAATTGCACGTTTTGGCCCTTGATAAATGGCATCTTCTGATAAGAACGTTGCAATATGTCCTCACCGATTTGTATTAGCTTTTTCTTTTGCTTCTTTTTTGGCAGAATAACTTAATGAGAAAGCTACAATAAGTTCACGTTTGGGCTCTCTTAAATTATTGCATTCTTTTTTCTATTTCTTCATTTTCAATCATACATTTTTCAATAAAAATAATATTATACGCAAATTCAAAATTTTCCTTACTTTTAAACCACTCGTGCTTCAAAAATTACTATTTCAAAATACATTTTTCCAAAACTTCATTAAAATGGAGCCCAAACAAGGGCTAAACTTAAAAAATATTTTAATTTGACAAAGCAATTTAAAAAATATTCAGACATGTCTAAAAACAATTTTTAACTTGTTCAATGACAATATGGATTGCATTAAAAAAGTTGTTACATAAGTTAAAATAGAAAATGTGTGCA
Organism: Fraxinus cuspidata; assembly: GCA_903798385.1. NCBI lineage: Eukaryota > Viridiplantae > Streptophyta > Magnoliopsida > Lamiales > Oleaceae > Fraxinus > Fraxinus cuspidata. The sequence goes on from CAIGRP010037770.1 coordinate 17,859, forward strand.
AAGTTCATTTTTAATGCAATATGTTTTGGACTATGTATGAAGAAGTGGTAAGAAAAATATACACTTAGGGCCTGTTTGAAAGGCCCAATTTTCCAAGGAAAAAGGAAAATAAATTCCAATTCCCACTTTTTGACATGTTTGATTGGCAACATTTTCCTTGGAAAACTTTTTCCCACGCACCACTTTTCCTTGATTTCAAGGAATTCATTTTCCCTTTTTTTTTTGTGGCAATTGAACTAAATTTCATGATCAATTGTTAAAAAAAATTTCACTTTAATGGACAATTTCCATATAAAATGAAGCTAAACGAACACTAAACTTTGATGAAAAAATGGTGAAAAAATAGTTTTCGAGCAATTTTTTTTTTCTTTTTGGCAATGGTAACAAATTTCATAACAAGTTGTAAAAAAAAAAATTCACTTTAATGGACAATTTTCATGTGAAATAAAGCCAAACGTGA
>CAIGRP010037770.1:18325-28790 GCA_903798385.1 Fraxinus cuspidata
AATTTTTTTTTTCTTTTTGGCAATGGTAACAAATTTCATAACAAGTTGTAAAAAAAAAAATTCACTTTAATGGACAATTTTCATGTGAAATAAAGCCAAACGTGAGATCCAAAATTTCAAAAATTTTCCAGGTGGAAAATTATACCAATCAAACACACTAATTAACAATTCCCTGGAAAACAATTTTTAGACAATTACTTTCCCTAGAATTCATTTTCTTTCCACCCTTCCAATCAAACAGACCCTTAAAAGGTAGTTCAAATGTAAAGACTTCTTAACATTATCTCTCTTTACTTTTTATTTTTTCTCCCTCATGTTTATTATTTTGTTGGTCTCATATTAAACATACATCAAATTTGAAATTTGAATATGAAGAGATCTCATTGGCGATTAAAATTGACTAATAAATCGAAAGCATTTCATTTCACATGCCGCCTAAATTGCAATTCATATAATACATTGGAGATTAATTTTAAAAATAACTTTTAACTTTTCAAAGTCCTAAAGTCATCGAAATCTTTTAAAAATTCATTTCCAAATTTTTTATAAAAAAAAAATTAGATGGGAAAGTTCTACCATTTGAGTAAAACGAAAGATCCAAAGGTACAGTTGCATTTGCATTGAAATTGAGGATTGAAACTTTCCTTTACTATCCTTGCATTTAATCACCTAAAAATAGAGGGTCAATGAGCTTGACAGTGCCATTTCGCATCACTACGCTATATTTTGCAAGGATTAAAATTAAAATTTTAATTAAAATAAAAGCGAGTAATTAATTCAAATAACATATTTAATGAGATCCACAACTTTTTAATTATACATTTCATCTGTTTTTATCAAATTTACTAAGCCTCTACTTTACAACTATTATTTCAAAATTCTTTTTTTTTTCTACATATAATTATTGACTACACATTCGTAAAATAAAATATTCTACACGTAAATCTAAAACTTTTCTATACTTTGAACAACACATTCTTTATCACAATTCAAAACTCCATTTTACTCAAATAATGATTATCAAATAGGGCTAAAAAATTGATTTTAATCCTCGTCAAACATCAAACAGAACATTTAATGGTTATTTTCATATTTTCGATGGTAGCACTAAAATAGTAAATAATAAGTAGATATGTTGAAGTATAATGGCTACAAGTAACGAGGAGTTCAAACGTTGGGAACCACTGTGCAATTTACACTTTCTCAAGTGCAATCATGCATATAGATTATCAGTACAATCATTATCACATTTATTAAAAATCAATGGTTCTTTTCAAATTGAATAAACAAAAATGTGGAAGCCATTAATGCCATGATCTGTGTAATTGAATCCAATATTTTACAGTTCAAACGTCATATTCGAAAAAGATGGCTGCTACTTGCACTATCGTCTTACCCATATTCACCTGTCTGTTCATCTACTTATCCCTTCAATGGCGACTCAGTCAACCCAATTTTATTCTCTCGTAGAAATTTAATGGCGACCCAGAAATACAAAATACCTGCAGGTACTCTTGTCTCCTGTAATTATTCCATAAGCGTATGTATCTTATATTTATAATTTTATCCGTAGAGTACAGACTTGTTTGGCTTGATATTTGTTTACTTTCATTGTGAGGTTTTACATAAAAAAAAAAAAAAAATTAATTTTGAGATAGTTTTTTTTTTTTTTTTTTTCATTTTAGGAATAGTGCCTGGTTAAAAAGTAAATACTTGTAATATTATTTTATTGCGAAGATCTGTGGTTTTAAAATTTAACGGGCATTTAATTTTTTTTGTTTAGAAATTCTCTTCTTTCAGCTATCTCAAGGTGTTTGGTTTAGTTCAATCCTTGACTTTTTACATGCTTTCCCAATTATCAGCGGTGGGTTAATTTTGAATTCATTTTTGTTGACCATTATATCAGGTGTGAATTAAGCATGGAAGGTGTTTGGTGGTGATTTTTTTTAAAAATGGCTTCTTCTGGGAAATCCCAGCCAAGTTTTATCAAGCTTGAATTGACTTTAGTTGGGTGTCTCTGCTGGTTTTTGTTGCTTATTGGTGCGGATAGCAAGAAAACTCATCCTGGAGAAGGTACTTTGTGCTGTTCGAACATGCTAATGATGAATAGGCTCTGATGTTGTAGGTCTACTGTTCAAAATTTCCAAAAGAATTTTGTTGTTCTTGTTTTTCATGTGTAATATACCATGTGCATGTTTGCCATATTAGACTGTACTGACAATGGTAAGTTGATTGCTACTTAAAGGCAGTTTGTATTCTTGATGAAAGATGATTGGAGTTCATTGGATTTGATTTCAATGTATTTCTCCTTATTTCTAAATGTTTTGACTTTATTTCATGTATGGTACTTAAATATAACATAGGATGAGTGATTTGGTGCCTAATTTCTTCTAAATTTGGGATGAGTTCACCCCTTTATCTTACCTAGTTTTTGCATGAGTGTTCGTGAATGCCATTGTTGGACATGATTGATTTCATCTTTCATTTGAATCCTTTTTAAAAATGTGAAGGAGCAAAATACAGCCAATTATTATTTTTAATTCTGCATTGGTTTAAATTCAACACTTCACTAAATCATAGTATTGACGAAAAAATGATTAAGCTAATTTTATTTGATTCCGAGATATGGTACTATCCATTAGAGTAAATAGTGATTGTATTGTATTTTATTGTATTGATTTTATTTAGGAACAATTCCTTTTGTCCACTATTCAATTCACCTAATATAGGTGAATTGTTATTGTAATATTAGGAGAGAAGTAAAAATAAATGTAGTAATTTGGACATTATGTCAATGGATTGAGTTGAATATCAGAAACATGTTTCATTATTGTGAACTTCTCCATTCTCTCTTCAATGTCTTCTTTATACTCAAATTCTATCATTTATCTGTTGGCAAAGGGTAGAAAGACTTGTAATCTGTGCAAAATCATGAAACAAACGTAGATAAGTTCTGTTCAATTTCATGAACATAAGAAAAGAAGAAACATGGCGTTTTTTTATTTCTTGATAAAACCATGATAAGTTTTAAATGTTTTCTGCAGTGAATGCACTGAGAGCTGTCAAGAAAAGTTTGATCGATCCATATAAGAATCTTGGAGGCTGGAACAAGGGGGATCCATGTACTTCAGAATGGACTGGAATTTTCTGCTACAATACTACACTGGATGATGATTATCTTCATGTCAGAGAAATGTATGATTTCAGTTCTTTTCATGTTCTATCTTAGAGTTTAATGGATATAAAATTGGTTAACACACAACTTTTCCTGGCAGGTCATTACTGAATATGAATCTGTCTGGACGTTTATCTCCAGAACTTGTCCATTTATCTTATATAAAGATAATGTGAGTTAGATGAATTACATTCTACTCTTTTTGAATAGTGTTTATGTTTTTGCAATTAATTATATTCTACAGAACAGTAGCTTTCCTTTGATTTTCACTAACTATTTTTGCTAATTACTTTAATAGGGATTTTATGTGGAACAACATTAGTGGGACTATACCAAAGGAGATAGGCAACGTGACATCGTTAGAATTGTTGTAAGTTGAAAAAGCTCTTTGGACATTTTCCCTCCCTGCTTGTTCTACTTTGTATAATGTTTGACTAGTGCTTATAGAAATAAGTGCTTGTAAATCCATGCTTGGAAGTGCATCAAATTAAATGCTAAATAAGAATCTTAATCATTTGAGAAAATATCCTCTCTTTTGATGTTGACATGTTGTTTAGAGTACGAGAATGTTTGTCTAAGCTTAAAAAATTTTACTTAAGCAAAATAGTAATTTTTAAAATAAATAATTTTTTTGATTGATCAAACTTATAAATAAGTCTCTTATTTTGACACTAAGTTACTTTCAAAAGAATTGACTTTTTAAACTTAAAAGTAAGAAAAAAATAAATTATCCAAATATGTTTAGAGATATAAAGTTACTTAGAAGGTGCACTATATATTGCATTCCTCACGTGTGATTTTATTTTTCCGGTTTCAGGCTTCTCAATGGAAATAAACTAACAGGTTCCTTGCCTGATGAGATTGGTTATCTTCATAACTTGGACAGGTTGCAGATTGATGAGAACCAAATATCTGGTTCGATACCAAAGTCATTAGCTAACTTGAACAATGCAAAGCACTTGTAAAGATTTTTCTGGATTTCTAGACTAATATCATTTTGCTTTTCAGTTTTTTCATTATCATCTTTTCATTTTTAAGTATTATTATTTATTGTGAACAGCCACATGAATAATAATTCTCTCAGTGGACAAATACCGCCAGAGCTCTCTAGATTGCCAAATCTTGTTCATTTGTGAGTTGGAAACATGATTCTCTTATCAATCCACTCACCTTATCATCTTATTTTAGTTAAAGCGTTAACACACCGCAGGTTGCTTGATAATAACAACTTATCGGGACATCTTCCACCAGGACTTTCCAAAATGCCAAGTTTAATGATACTGTATGTTATCTTGCTTCCATAAGATAAATTTATGTTTTTTCTGTTCCTTGGTATTGTTTTTTTATTCGTTTTATTTATCGTTATATGAAGGAAGAGTGTCAGTATTTCTTTTGAGGATGTACTGGACAAATCTCTGAGCATTCAAATTTGACTGTTCCTTTCTTCTTTTCTTATTTCAGTCAACTTGATAACAACAACTTTGAGGGGAGTACAATACCTCTTTCTTATGGAAACATATCTTGCTTATTGAAGTTGTAAGTATATACAATTTTCATTTGTGCTTCAAAACAGATTTATAGGTGTAGATAACCTGGTAGTTCACTATCACCATTCAAGTTTATGTACCAAAAGGTCCAGAAAAGCCCAAAGTCGTTAAACTTTACACTATTATCATGAAATGTGAATATCTGCTATTGGAAGCCCTATACTATTGATGGAGGCAAGACATATTTCTGGGGATGATACACATATTTAGAATTTATTCAGGTCAAGATTTGTTACAGTTAGCTTCTGTTGGCTGTATCAGGAGTCTTAGGAACTGCAGTTTGCAAGGGCCAATTCCTAACTGGAGCAACATGCCTAATATTGCTATTATGTAAGTCTGTTGCATTAGATGCATGTCTTTGGCATGCTGGACTGTACAATAGACAATCTTTTACAACATGCCCTATATTGCTTTTATGTAAGTCTGTATGTATTAGATGCATGTCTTTGGCATGATGGACTGTACAATAGACAATATTTTAGATTTTTCAATATTGTCCAATATATAGTCCACCCTACCAAACAAGCTCACATTTTTTAAATTCAGTTACTATGTTGGACATGACCTCATAAGTTTGTGTTCATTAACCTTTGAGATAGTATGGTCTTTAACCAGTATTTCCTCTTCTAATTATCCTTCTCAATTCAGAGATTTGAGCCTAAACAAGCTTAGTGGAACAATACCAGCAGGCTTGCTTTCTGAGAATATGACAACTATGTAAGGACTCAATTTCTGATTGTTCTGATTCATAAATTGAATTACTTTGACATGGTATTAAATGGTTTGCCTTGGAAAAACATGACTCATTACTGGAACTAATACTTAGTTTCAAATTTGCAGTGACCTATCATACAACAATCTTAATGGAACTATTCCTGCAAGCTTTTCAAGGCTTCCTCTTTTGCAGAAATTGTGAGCTCTTCGACTTATTAATCAATTTAGTGTTCTGGAAATGATTGAATCTAAATTTAAAGGTTGCCGGTTAGTTTTCATTCACACGATCATTTAGTGCCCAAGGTATAGTTATCTCGATTCTTCACGAAGTACATAATGAACTGATAATATCCATATCCACATCATTTCTCCTGCAGGTCACTAGCAAACAATTCATTAAGTGGTTCAGTTCCATCCACCATTTGGCAGAGTAGAACTCTCAATCAATCCGAGACACTCATCTTGTAAGACCTAAAAAGGGAAAGAATTATTCGTATCCTATTATTGATCTTAATCATTACCCCCCTACCCCCACAAAAAAAAAGGGGCAATGGAGTATAACTATCACCGATTAGGCAGAAATTGATGTTGAATTCGGGTTTCATTACTTCCATCATACTGAAAATAATGGTTTAATAGGACAAGATGATAAAATGTTGTTATTATTATCTTACTTATGCAGTTATGCTTTCTGACGTTGCAGGGATTTTCGGAACAATAGGCTTTTAAATATTTCTGGCAGTCTTATCCTACCGTCGAACGTCACTGTTAGGTTCGTCCAACTGTCACTTTGAGCTGTGATGACTTTTTTCCTCTTGAATTGGACTTTTCCCCGGATAAAAAATGGAAGTTCTAATTTTATCCAAGTGTTAAGCCATATGATATTGAAGTAAATTTTTTTCCCCTCTTTCATAAATATAAACACTTTCAGCCTTCAAGGAAACCCCATATGCACCAAGGGTAACCTAATTCAGTTCTGTGGATCTTATGAAGAAGATTTCAGCGATACGTTCAACCTAACAAGTTCCAGTGCCTGCGGTCCTCAATCATGTCCACCACCTTATGAGTATGCCCCAGCATCTCCTGTTGTTCGCTGCTTTTGTGCTGCTCCTCTGCTTGTTGGATATCGTTTAAAGAGTCCCGGGTTCACAAATTTTCGCCCTTATAAAGATAAATTTGAGCATTACATAAGTTCTGCTCTCAATTTGAATGTTTATCAGTTTGACATTGATTCGGTTGCATGGCAAAAGGGACCTCGACTGAGAATGTACCTGAAGATTTTTCCGGTATACATAAACAACAGCATTCATCTGTTTAATAGGAGTGAGGTCCTCCGAATTCGTGGCTTGTTTAGTGGATGGAGGATTCATGGTAACGCTGTCTTTGGACCTTTTGAGCTGCTAAATTTCACGCTTTTGGAGCCATATAAAGATGGTTCGTCTCCTTTCTCTTCTGCTATAGATTTATTTGAAGATAAAACAATCATATAGATCACGTTATCTCGCTTTCTGCCTTTTATCTTCTAAGAGATAGGATTATTTTCTTCCTTACATTTTGTTTCTGAATTATATCACTGTCTACTGGGAGCTTCTAAAGACACAATATATGTAACTGTATGCTTAAAAATGTGCCTGGAGAATTAATGTCGATCTCTTGATACAGAAATTTTTTTTGTTAGTCCTGTCAACTGAGCAACTATAAGAGGAAAATGGAGTAAGGTTATATTGAAAATGAATGACTGTTTTTTATTAATGGAAGTTGGTGGCATTCAGATTTTACTTGCACAAAATGGTGAAAATCAGCTCCGGGGCAGTGTCATTTGTTAAAAACCAGAACAATGGATGGATTTTTCCAACATGAAGTCATCAAGCAATAACCTGGATACTTTCTTCGAACTCTTACTGTTACATTTGATTTGTTTAGCTCCTACTATGCTGCGAGGATAAATTTTTTTGTGCCTTTTTATGGCTGTTTTATTTGTACATACGTGGAAAAATAGTATGCATTTATTAACTCCCAAATTTCGAGGTATTGCTGCTATTATAGATCCCTGAAATTTCTCTCTCATGGTTGCATAATCTCTTTTGCATATTTTTCAGGAGATGTTCTAACTTCCTAATTTTTGCAGAATTTCCCTCTTCTTCACCATCTGGTATAAGCAAGGGAGCACTAGCTGGCATAATACTGGGGACAGCAGCTGGATCTGTAACGCTATCTGCTGTTGTGTTCCTCCTATTTTTCAGATCTCACACGAGGAGACACCGTGCAGATTCAAAAAGACGTCCATGTAAGCATCTTATAATCCCTGATAGATATTAGTAGGTAAATTAATTTTCTTTGTGGTTTCATGGCGTCTAGAGTCATCCATGGAATTATTTTGATTGATTCTTTGCCAAATATTAAATAATCATGCTACTGAATTTCCAGCAAAGTTGCATAATGCAATTATAACGCTCATAAGGTATTCTGAATTGGGAGGAACCTGTTTATTAATTCAAAAAACTGAAGTTAATAGTCCATTGATTATACTTTTATAAGCTGGTAAGTATTATATATAATAGAGAAATTATAGAGTTATAATCCACGCTTGCAGCATGTACTTCTCTTATCAACTGAATTGAAATGTTATAACTTGTTATACTGGAGTTGAATATATCCTAACAGCGTGAAAGTGAATTTTAACATCTCTATTTCTTTGAAGACTTGCCTCTGCTGTCGTGTGAGATACTTTTTTCAGTGTTGTTATAGTTAACGTGTAGTTGACATCTGCTTGAGAGGACAAAACTGAAGTCTTTCTTTTATTAGAGCTCAAGGCGTTTCTTAAATAATTTTTATGCTTTATTTTAAAGTTCAATCAATAATTCATCTACAACATTGGGTTCTGAGAACAATTGTACATGCTAAAGGTTGCATTACATGAAATTACTAGGAAAAACATCAAAGTAATATACTTGTGATGCATTTGTGTTTTATTTACACAGAAGAGATCCTCTAGACATGACACAGAGATGTAATTTGTATGAAGGTTTGATGTGATACAGTGTTTCTAAAACTGGCTTAAGTTCCTTAGTTTGAAATTTATTAGACCTACACGATATATAGTGAAAAAACTGAAGTTAATAGTCCGTTGATTATACTTTTATAAGCTGGTAAGTATTATATATAATAGAGAAATTATAGAGTTATAATCCACGCTTGCAGCATGTACTTCTCTTATCAACTGAATTGAAATGTTATAACTTGTTATACTGGAGTTGAATATATCCTAACAGCGTGAAAGTGAATTTTAACATCTCTATTTCTTTGAAGACTTGCCTCTGCTGTCGTGTGAGATACTTTTTTCAGTGTTGTTATAGTTAACGTGTAGTTGACATCTGCTTGAGAGGACAAAACTGAAGTCTTTCTTTTATTAGAGCTCAAGGCGTTTCTTAAATAATTTTTATGCTTTATTTTAAAGTTCAATCAATAATTCATCTACAACATTGGGTTCTGAGAACAATTGTACATGCTAAAGGTTGCATTACATGAAATTACTAGGAAAAACATCAAAGTAATATACTTGTGATGCATTTGTGTTTTATTTACACAGAAGAGATCCTCTAGACATGACACAGAGATGTAATTTGTATGAAGGTTTGATGTGATACAGTGTTTCTAAAACTGGCTTAAGTTCCTTAGTTTGAAATTTATTAGACCTACATGATATATAGTGGCAAAATGGCTATGTAATGTAATACACTGCCAAAGTTTTAATGGCTACGGGAAAAAAATTGATTGACTTGAGTAACTGGATGTGTAAGCCCATATGGAGTAAGAGAAAAATTGTTCTTGTTTATCGTTTTCCAAAGTTTGTCTCTCTTCTACATATTCGGCTCTCGTTTTGTAGTATATGGTTCTTTATTTTCGGTGTTCAAACTCTCCTGTCACGGAACCTTTTCCTTCGTTCCAAATCTCCTATTCTATATTTTTATCTTATTAAACCAAAAATGCATGTACACACACACACACACAATGCATTTACTTGCTTCTGCACTGAAATCTCTCATTCTGTTATATTGCAGCATCTAGGGTCTCCATCAGAATCGACGGGGTTAAAGATTTCACTTACGGTGAAATGGCAGTGGCAACAAATAATTTTAATAGCTCAAGCTTCGTTGGACAAGGAGGTTATGGAAAAGTTTACAAAGGCATTCTTGCTGATGGAACTGTTGTAGCCATAAAGCGTGCTCAGGAAGGGTCATTACAGGGTGAAAAGGAGTTTCTCACCGAAATAGAACTACTATCAAGGCTCCACCACAGGAATCTGGTGTCGCTGATTGGATATTGTGATGAAGAAGGTGAACAGGTACCCCAATAATTCAGATATAAAAAACAATTAGAGATATTTGGCTAAGCATACATAAAAGTAAAATTTACGTTTTCAAACATACATCTTAATTTTTGATTTTTCCTACTTTTCAAGTAAAATGAGGTACTTAATTTGAAAGTAACTTTAACGTTAGTGTCAAAATAAGTAACTCACTGATTTTCAACTTTGATCAATAAAAAAATGTATTCAATTTATATCTTACTTATTGTGATAAGTGTAAATTTTAAGCTTATCCAAACATGCTTTAGTCAAGATCACACCCACATAAGCAAAGGCTGCATCTTTGATTCAGTGATTTTATGTTGAGTTACTACCAACTACCAAAGCCTCTCTTGGTTTTCATTAGGGATGACTATTAATACTTTGATTGAATGGCTGAATGCCTTTTTCATTAGAGATGCTACAATTTATAGTTACAAAATAATCTAAATATGATAGTTCTTATGTATGGTACAAATATATATATGTGCAAAATTATTGGGCGTAATCTTGGCGTAATCTTCTTTAATCTTCTTCAATCCCGTTAACATCCCCCCTCAAATTGATGCTGGACGATCGAGAAGCATTAATTTGCGCACAAGAAACTGATGTCGTTGTCTAGTCATCGCCTTGGTAAAGATGTCAGCAGTCTGAACATCAGATGTGATATGTGGTATAGTA
>CAIGRP010037775.1:0-24525 GCA_903798385.1 Fraxinus cuspidata
AATTGCATGTGGTGAGATTATACTTAAAAAATTCATACCGATGTAAATTCATCTGATATGGGAACCAAAATCCTACCTTTAAACAAGTTTAGAATTTGCTTATCTTTACTACATATTGATACTGGTTAATCTTTTACAGGTACCTGAGCGATGATGTAGGATAAAATACCTGTCCTATGCATCGTAGCAACTAAAGAGAGTGAGAGGTTTCAGAACCAAGGTGAAGATTGTGGGTTGTGGTTCTTAAACCCGTCTTTTGAAATGAAAATACGTTTTTCAACTTGGCCGAACTGGGTGCACAATTTCTTGTGCTATTTACATTCTTGCAGTGTGTTCTTGGGCGTATTTTACTGTTTGTGTGACTATTGGGTGAAAATAATCCCAACAGAATCTTTTGGTCGTTTTGGCATGGGGAAGTCGAAAGTAATGGCTACTCCTATGGAAACTCATCCAAAGTAAAAGAAAGAAGAATGAGAGATGTTGAAGGATGCTAGAAGATTTAGACAGCTTATTGGTAGTTTGATCTATTTAACTATAACAAGACCAAAGATCTCATACTCAGTTTGTGTCGTCTTGCAGTTCATGTAAAATCCAAGAACATCTCATCTTAAAGCAACCAATAGAATTCTACTATACATAAAAGGTTATCTTGCTTACGGCTTAATGAAATGAATTTCTATTGAAAAGGTTCTTCGATGCAAATTTGGCAAAAGATGAAATTGATAATCGATCCATTGCAGGTTACTGCTTCAGCATAGGATCAGTAGTTGTCTCTTGGTATAGTAAGAAGCAAGCTACCATTGCTCTATCTAGCACCGAATAAGAGTATATGGTAGCAACAATGGCAGCATAGGAATGCATTTGGTTAAAGTATCTAATGGGAGATATCTTTTCTAAGGTAAATTATGTTGTGCCGATTCATTGTGATAATGAAAGTGCAATTAAGCTTGCTTCAAACCCAATTTTTCACAGGAGAATAAAACATATAGATGTCTGCCATCACCTCATCTGGGAAAAGGTACTGAATCAAGAAATCGAGTTCAAAGAAGTCCATACCAAGATCAAGTTGCGGATATATCTACAAAACCATTAGCTAAGCCAAAATTTGAAATATTTAGTGCTGCTCTCGGAGTTGTTGATCCTAAAAATGCACTAAGGGGGGGTATAACAAATTAGTGCATAATTACTGAAAATTCATCTTAGTTTTAGTTTGTTTCTCAGTTCCAATTTTTTTTTTTTTTTTATCTAAGTTGAGTAGAAATATTATGTTCCTATTATTTCTGGTTGACTGAATCAGTTAAATATGTGTCAATAAAAGAGCTTCTTGCTCCAAGCTGATAGGATTTTGCTAGCAGAAGTTTGTTACCATTTTTAGTAGATAAAGACCACAGCATCTGATTGTAAAGCACGTGCAGGCAATAAAATCTTTTCCAATATTTTTCCAGTTGTTTGCTCTTTCTTCAATATACTCTTGTTTTGTTTCAAGCTTGGGGTCGGTTGGGGAAAATTACTTTTTTCTTCTCCCTTTCCATTTTTTCTTTTCTTTTATGGATAACAAAATATGCTCTTAAAAGAATATGTCACATACGAGGCACATGGCCAATTAAGGGCAATAATGTTAGACTCAAATGCCAAATGAAGTCCCAAGTGTTCAATAAGCTTAAATGATAGAACTGGGACAGTAAATAAAGAATATAAGTGCAATTTTCCTTATAAATTAGGGATCTTTTAAAAGCCCTACATCATCCAGTACGAAAAATCATAAGCCACGAAGAAGTTCATTTGAAGTGTAACCATTGTAGTGAAGTAGTTATAATCAGGGCGCCTTTAATAGTCCCAACATCATTCAATGTGGAAGAATATAGCCATAAAGAATTTCACTTTAAATATAACAATTGTAGGATGCCTATAGATTCTCATTTAAAACAAAACATTCAATTACAGTATCAACAAATCAAATTCTCTTTTATGCCCTTGTTTGATCCACATTTTTTTTCAAAATACATTTTTCTTTTCCTTCTTTTAAACCACACATTTTTCAATAAAATAATATTACACGTAATTCAAAAACTTTTCTTTCATTTTTTACCACACATTTTTATCAAACTAATATTTCAAAATGCATTTTACACAAAAAATAAGACTCAAACAGAACCTACATTCAGCTTGTAAACGATTAATTCAAGACAACTATATGCAAAGCAAGAAATAGTAGTGTCCACCTATTATCTCCATAAGCTATTTAATTTGTAATTTATCCAAACACAAAACATATCCAATATATTTACCTACGGATGGAAGATATATAGTAATTCATGATTTTTTCTCACTTGACCCACAAAACAAATAGTGTAAGCAAAATTGATTTCTACTAATTTTGAGCCAGTAGAGACAGTTCTTTCAAAAAGATGAGATGGAAGAAACCTTGAGTGGTGTCTGGTTTTTAAGAAGCATGGGAAGAGCCCATAGCAAAAAGTGATAGGAAATAATGTTTCTTGGCCTGTTTAATGTTTTCTAAAGCTAAAGAAAATGGTGGTACAAAATGGGACTTGGATGAAAGGTTGGATCAATCAAGCTATATGTACACTAAATTTTACAATAAATTTCACATTCTCGTGAGGTGACTTTTTATTTTATATTGACACATTACTTTAAACAATTAATGACACGGATCTGGACAATACTTAGTGTCAAGCTTGTTATATACCAAGTGTGTACAACTAGTTAAACCATGTTGGATAGAGATGTAAGATAATCATGAATAGTGTACATCATAATTTACACTCGTTTACATCATGTCATGTGTCATTATCTCATTTGACAGTTAAAAAAATTATTTTTTCATCTACTTATTTCTTGACAACACGTCAAGTGTCAACCTTGTTAGGAATTCGATGATGTGATATGGAGCGATATGAAGTATAGATCTCTCAAACTAATAAATAAAAATAAGATTTAAAAGAAGCAAACAAGAAATTGGCGAAGAAACCAAATATTTATTACCGATGGAGAGAAAATACAACTTTCAGCAATTTCTACAATCTAATAAATTGAATGAAGAGTCTACTATTTATAGGGCCTAGAAATCCAACAATCTCCACCTTGACCAAATTCTGATGCAACGAATGAAGTTTCAAAATTTCTCCACCTGAAAAAATAAGTTTGACTGCAACGAACAAACTGAACTCTTCATCCCAAACCAATCTTCTCCAACACACAAAAAATACACTTCCTCTTCCACCATATCCAACACGGATTAATGAACCTAACCACCGGGTTCCCAAAATTCACAAAGAATTCCAAAATTTATTAAATAGAGTCGAAGAACACCCTGTAGCAGAATCAACACTAAATGCTTTAACTGAAGGCCCCAGCTAGACTCGTCACCTTCAACAACTCCAAAAGCATGCACATCCATGTTCTTCTTGAAGTTTAGAACATTTCGAACCTGGCCAAGTGTTCTGATTGTTCCATTTACCAACTTCAATCTGACTCTCCCAATATCAACTACCTGATAAGATTCGTTGTTTCCCATAACAACGACACCTTGTATCACCGTTTCATATGATTTAAACAAATCCCGATTGGGGCTCATATGAAACGCACAATCTGTATCCAAAATCCAATCCTCATCAGGCTTTGATTCCACGTTAGAAATCATCAAAACATCTACTCCACCCAAATAGTCCTCAACTTCGTTAGTCTCATCCGAAATATCTGATAGCCTCACGCGATTTGCAGCTGAATTATTCTTACCTTGCAACTTTTCGCAATCCCTCTTGATGTGTCATTTCTTCTTGCAGTAAAAGCAGACCCTATTATTGAAATCTACCATCGACTTGCCACTTTGCTGATCACCATGAACCACAAGAGTTTCATCATCCCTGAAACTAGCTCTCCTTTGAGAACAAGGTATCATATACATTTTCAATGATAAGTGTGTCACGATTATACAGAATCGTGTCCCTAAACGACGAAAACGAACCAGGCAGTGAGCAGAACAGGATTAAGGCCAATTTCTCTTCATCATATTTTACCTCTAACATCTTCAAATCAGCGACGATCTCCTTAAACACGGTCAGATGATTTTCCAGTAATCGACCTTCGGTCATGCGATGAGAATTAAGCCTCTACTTCAAATGTAATTTGCTGGTCAGACTTTTGATCATGCACAATTGCTCCAATTTCAACCACAATGCTGCTGATATCTTCTCCTTCAAGATGTCCTCAAGAATGATATTAGATAAATGAAGATGAAGATGAATCTGCGAAAGTGTCTTGCGATCCTTCCGTTACTTCTCCTCTGTTGTCCAAGTAGTGGCATCCTATCAAATCCCAATAAAACATCATTCGAATCCATCTGTGCCAATATAGCTCTCTTCGTCACTTGCCACAATGAAACATTTTGTATCCTACAGCGGAATATCATACTTCATGGTAGCCATCGATAACAAAAAACCTCAAACAATCAAATCATTGCTTTGCAGAACTGCTGAACATTGGTTCTGATATCACTTATTAGGAATTCGATGAGGTGATATGGCGCGATATGAAGTATAGATCGCACAAACATTCCTATAAAACATGTGAAATAAAAGAAATTAATATTTTTCCAATAAAACATGTGAAATAAAGGAAATATTTTCTCAAAACATTCCACCAAATTTGGATTACAAAATCCAACAAACGAAGCCTCACAATTGCTGGCCACAAACCCATATTCAGCACAAAAGTCGGGGCTGAAATGCTTGTTATGGCTTATGGGAGATCTTACGGATTGCCCGTGATAACCACTCAAGGAAATAATGTTTATGGTCCCCATCAGTTTCCCGAAAAGTTAATTCCAAAGTTCATTCTTTTAGCTATGAGAGTGAAATCCCTTCCTATTCACGGGGATGGCTCTAATGTGCAAAGTTATCTCTATGGTGAGGATGTTGCTGAGGCATTTGAAGTCGTTCTTCACAAGGGAGAAGTTGGTCATGTTTACAACATTGGAACAACGAAGTAGATGAGAGTGATTGACTGCCAAATATATATGCAAATTGTTTAACATGGAGGCAACAGGCCATTTAATGATCAGAGATACTTCCAAGATGATCAGAAATTGAAGAATTTGGGTTGGGTTGAGAGGAGTACACGGGAAGAAGGGTTGAAAAACACCATGGAATGGTATATCAGCAACCCTGATTGGTGGGGGTGATGTGTCTGGTGCACTGCTTCCTCATCCTAGACTGCTTATTATGCCTGGTGGAATAGAAAGACATGTTGACGGAACTGAGAAATCCGATTCTGGGAAGTCTGAACTTTCAGGCAAATCTAATCTAACTTGAATGTTGGTTCCAGCTTCTAATAGCAGCAGTACATCTCAAAATCCACCCTTCGAGTTCTTGATCTTCGGTAGGACTGGAAAGATTGGTGGGTTGCTAGGAAAGTTATGTGAGAAACAGGGAATTCAGTATGAGAATGGAAAGGGATGCCTGGAGGATCGGTCACAGCTTTTGGCGGACATCCTCGTTGTTAAGCCAACGCATGTGTTTAATTTTGTTGGTATTAATGGTAGGCCCAACGTTGATTGGTTTGAAAATCACAAAACAGAAACAATTCGTACCAATGTTGCTGGTACACTAAACTTAGCAGATGAATGCAGAGAACATGAGCTCCTAATGATTAACTTCGCCACTGATTGTATATTTGAATATAAATGCCACACACCCTAAAGGTTCTGGGATTGGATTTAAGGAGGAAGATAAACCCAATTTCAATGGTTCTTACTATTCTAAGACTAAGGCCATGGTAATTCTCCCTTTCCCTGAGAAATTGTGCTTACATAATTATTATGTTTTCTTCTTTTCTTTTCATATTTGACAAGTCTAAGCATTATAGCATGGTCAATATATATGCTATATTTATCTTGTTAATTAGGTGGAAGAACTACTGAAAGAATACGACAATGTTGCACGCTTAGAGTTCGAATGACAAAATCTTCAGACCTGAACAACCTACGCAATTTCATTACTAAGATTTCTCGGTACAATAAGTTAGTGAATATTCCCAACAGTATGACCATTTTGGACGAGCTTCTTCCGATTTCAATTGAGGTAGCGGAACCTGAGGGACATATGGGCCACAATGAGATTTTGGAGATGTATAAACAATATATTGATCCGGATTTCAAATGGGTGAACTTCACACTTGAAGAGCAAGCTAAGGTGATAGTTGCTTCTAGAAGTAATAATGAAATGGATGCCTCCAAGTTGAAGAAAGAGTTCTTTGAATTGCTGTCAATCAAAGAGTCCATCATCAAGTATGTGTTTGAACCCAACAGGAAACCCCACGTTGAATAAGCACCTTAGATTGTGAGCGATTTTGTATCAAGTGATGTGGTTCCCATTACCTTTTTCCTACGTTGGTAAGTTTAGCTATTAATCATTCTTAGTTATAGACGGCTTTTTATTTTAGAATCATGATAGTTTTTAGGATGGGTTTTCACTTTTATCATAGGTAATTGTTGCTCCTATCCTATGTCATATGGCGGATCCAGGATTGGAGGTCAATTAGGACAATCATTGATCGTTGACCATTAACGGTCATAATAGTGGGATCGTTTATTAATATTTAATTAAATAATATAAAAATTATTCGATCTATATATAAATGCACTAAAATGTAAAAATCATATGACTCGATAGGGGGGCTGTTTTTGGATCAGACACAAGATTATTCACATTGAATTGAGCTAGGGACTTATTTGTGTTATTTAACAACTCACGTGCTCGACTAGAAACAGTGACGAAACTAGATGCATAACTAGAAGAATTAAGTTGGGACAATCACATATTCTACAAATTCCCTAATTTATCATTTTCATTTATCACAAACAAATCAGTCCACACCCAAATATTATCACATATTCTCAAATTCACAAAATCCTTAATTTTTGTAAATCGTAAACTTCACCAGTCCATGACCATATCAAATTTGATTTTAGGAGTGGCCTTAATTTTCCCAATGCACTTTAGCATCCAAGATTTCATCTTTCATCCCACAATCTAAGAAAAAAACATCGTAACTTTGAATCATTCATTTGTTTAATTGCAAAGCAAACCATCTAGGAAAGAAATTACATCAAACGCACAATACTCAATTCATACACACAAAATCATTGTAATCATTATGGATTTGTTGACCTAACAATAAAATGGAAGGAATTGAACTCACATTAAACACCATTCTCTTCTCCTCCTCCTCCTCCTCCTCCTCCAGCGAGATAAAAGTGTTCGAGCTCTGGTGAGTGAAACAAGGGTAATCGCACTAACAACAATCACCAATTGAATACTAATGTGAACACTAAACGATCAAACTCTAATATATGAAGAAATGGAATACTGTATCTTAAGAGTTTACAAGGTAATTTTTATTATCAAGAGTTCAAGAATCTAATTTTCGAAATCCCCCTTTCAGTTACAAAGTTGTTCTATTTATAGTGTCTTGGCCGACGTGGTGTCCGTTAGATCAAATTCACGTGACTTCATCTCATTGACTAAGTCTTCACATCACTGTCTATCATATAATTAATATATTGACAATTGGTTAGCCACCCTATACAATAGACCGATACACCTGACATTCTTTATTACAAATGTTACATCAATCACTTCTAAAGATTCTCTTAGGGTATTATACGAGACAGGTTCAACTTTAGGGGAATTGAGGGGCTTGGTTGGAGGAAGCTGTTGGTTTTCTGAGTGAAGAGCTTCGGTTTCTTCCATTTCTTCACGAAGTACCTTAAATTATACGCTTCGGAATGAAGGCTTCAGTAATATGACCTCACATTTGACCGGTTGGTCTTTGTTGACTTTCCTACCTACGTGGACTACTACGCGGCACCTTGATTTGAGCCTCAGTGGCGAGGCTTAACACTTTCCTTCCCTCTTTCCCCCGGATGCTGCATCCTTGAAATGTAATTAAATTGTACAAACCGTTAAACTATCTTGGAGTCAACATGGATGGCAGCGCCCCCTCGCCAGTTGCTGGCTCCACCCTATGTGGTTATGTTTATTGTTTTTTACCAGCATGCTAGGGTGTAAAATATTGAATTCTCATATTATATGAAATTTTTGTACTTCATACTACTACTTCCATTGAGTATATAATAATTGGGATGTGTGCAAGCTGTCATTTTCAGAATATGCCACTGTGAGCTAGGCGGTGCTTCACACCTTCATCGCTAGTGCACTTAAACTGGCCATTTTATTAGACAAACGTTTAAGTTGAAGCATTAATTGGAAATTAGGGGGATGGCTGAGGACACAAGCCTCGTAGGAGGAGAAAAATTTGTGGGACTGTGATAGAACCATTAACTCATATTACGACATTTCACGACACTTCAGTCACCGAATGGGTCTGTTTTCCTCTCTTACGAGCTCGTGTCTGTGGTGGAGTCTAATTGCATCTTGGCTATCTCTAAGGCTCATGCTTTCAGACCCATTTTTGCCGTTTCAGTGTGTCCGTCACAGAATTGAGCCCACTATTACTAAATAAGGCCCATCAATCTGCTTGTGTGGCTCCAATTTTGCCCCTCTCTGAGTCGCCTTTTTTTAGGCTAAATGTGTAGGGATGACAATTTGAACTGTTAAAATCGAGAACCGCAGTTAACCGAACCGAATGGGGCAAAAAAAATCGAACCGATGGTGCAATGTGGTGGTTATGGTTTTGATTTTAATAACCCGGTTCGGGGTGGAGCGGATATGGTATTTAGCGACAGTGCCCCGCCCTGAACCGATTACTCGTTAAAAAAAATTAATTGGGCTTTCCATTATTCTTTCCCAAAATTAATTAGACAATTTTGAACTCATGTGCTCAATTTGAATGCCATTTTTTTTTTTTATAAAGTAATGCCCTGAAGCCCATTAGCATTTCGCACAATACCATTCAATTCAACCCTTCTCCATTTATAACGATTTCACCCCTGCTTCCCGTCTCCATTAAATCCACAATCCGCCTCCTTCATTCACATCATACGCCTCCGCCTTCTCTTTCTCCCAATCCCGGCAAACGGCTCCACTCTAATTACATTTCTTATTTACTGTATAGGAATTAACTTTGAATCTTGACACTTGACCTATGCTACTAAGAGTTATGGAAAAGAATGAAGATTGACCTATGCCAGTAAGAGTCTTGATCTATGTTGAAAATATTATTTGTTAAATTCAAATTTTGCATTTGAAATTTGGGATATTGTTTGCTAAATTGGCTTAGAATTGTGTTTTTGTTTTTATTGACTTTTTTTTCATAATTTTTTTTTTTTAATTTGACGTTTGGAGTTTGGGCTTATAAAAAATAATTTATTTACGTGGTTAATAACCTAACCGAACTTAGCCAAACCAAGATACGAACTGAGATAAACCGAACCAACTTACGTGGTTATGGTATGACAAAAAATTTGGTGATGCGGTTATGATTTTGGCCAAACCGACCCCAAACCAAACTGTTGTCATCCCTATAAATGTGTTGATAAAAATAGGACAACTTACAAAAATACCACTACATTTAGAAGTCTTTTGAAAAGTCATATAAAAAATATTTTGAAAGTACAAAATACTTTGTAAAATCAAGTGACACTGTTTAATAAAAAAAAAGTGATACGGTATCACTTTTTTTAGTTAATTGTCACTTTTTTAATAAAAAGTAATATACAATGTCATTTTTATTAAAAATGATGTTTGTCACTCAAAAAAATGACAAAAACTTCGAGAAAGTTACAAAAAAAAAAAAAGTGAAAACTATTGTGTAAAATTAAGTAATACAATGTCAATTTCTTAAATCAAAGAGCAGAAAGAAGTAACAAACACTAAAAAAAAGTGACAGAAATTGAAAAAAAGTTGCAAACACTCAAAAAAACGACAAAAATTCAAAATATGACATATAATATCACTTTTTAAAGTCCAAGACAAGAACCTGATATTCATTTACACTATTGTTTCTGAATTAAAATCATGTTAAAGCATTCATTTTCATACCAAAAAAATCAAGTACCAGCCAAATTAAGACAACCAAGTTATGTCGACTATCAACATATTGAACGCAACCAAAATTTCATCAATAACCTAACAACTAAAAATGCAGAATGTTGTAATTTAAACACATTCATTGTTTGCTTGTGAGTCTTGTACATTCATTTATCATTGCCTCTTCAAATGCATCTTCATTTCTACCTCATCGATACGTCACAAATCCATTTCCTTTGACACCCATTTGTTGTCTCTGTTATAATTCTTATCTTCCTTCTTCTTGCCATAAACATACAATTGAGCAGCCAAGTTTCGTCAAATTTGTAGAATGTTAAATTTGGCATTTCATTCAACTTTTTATTGATGAAGTATTGTGCATACTTAATGACATAAATTCCATTATCTCCACTACAAATAAAAGAAAGAATTAAAATAATTAAAGAAAACATCAAATGAAACGAAAAAATATATCTTTAGAAAGCAATCTAACCCATTTCTTATCGTAGAAGTTTTGGAACCATGTTTACAACCAATGGTTTCACAACATCTTCTTCCGCAATACCTTTGCCCTCAAAGAAGTCGATGCTAAAAAGAAGATTAGGAATTATAACTCACAACACATACATGTTTCGGGAAAGTGGCAAAAATTAAAAAAAGTGATAAATACTAAATAAATTGACAAACAATAAAAAAAGTGACCGAAATTCAAAGAAATAAATT
Source organism: Fraxinus cuspidata (assembly GCA_903798385.1). Classification (NCBI taxonomy): domain Eukaryota; kingdom Viridiplantae; phylum Streptophyta; class Magnoliopsida; order Lamiales; family Oleaceae; genus Fraxinus; species Fraxinus cuspidata. Next base: position 10,731 of record CAIGRP010037775.1, read on the forward strand.
GACAAACACTAAAATAATGACAGAAATTTTAAAAAGTGATAAAATTAAAAAAGTGACCAATTCATAAAAAAGTGACAGAAATTTTTATTTTTTTAAAAAAGACGTACATTCAAAAAAAGAGTGACATTCAAAAGTGATGAAAATTAAAAAAACAAAAGTGAGAGAAATATTATGATGATGATTTTCTCTTTGAATAATTAGTATCTATTTTATTTTGTTAAGACTTTTGATAGTAATTTAGAAATAGAGGCAATTTTCAGCCTATTTCTAAAGTAATATATTTTCTTTAAAAAAAAGGTCTCAAAAAAAGCATTTGCTGAAGTATAATGCTGCTCACTGGGTTTCTCATAATGAGCCGAAGCAATCAGGAGCATTTAAATCACACATTTAACTATTTGTGCTAAGATTTCTGTCTCAAAACTGTCCAACAGAAAGAATGATTCATGTACAAACTTCTAGGGGCATCTCAAATTTTCAAAATTCACTAATGTTTACATCAAATACTAATATGTGATTTTCCGGACCTTAAATACCAAAAGTGCAAGCCTTTAACAGAGTTCCATTCAGCATAACAAAAGCATGGAGCTTGGACATATTATGGCAATTAAAGAGATTAACCTACCAATTAACTAAGAATAAACAACGAACAAGAAATTACAGTCTTGTGGTCTAACAATGAAAGTAACAACGAAATCAAAAGGCAATGCAATTTGAAAATTCAAGTACCTGCCACCCAGTGACCAATATGCATCAAAAGGGTTTATAGTGTCCTTGAATATCTTAAATAAATTCCATTCAACTGGGATAGATACAATGTCTTAATGTCGACCGTACAAGTGGAAATAGTAGTCGAATCCACATTAAAATAAATTAATGAAGAGAAGGAAATGTCAAGAAGGATATCAAATGCTCTAGATACTTAAGTGCCTCTCCACCTTTAACAAGAGTAGAAATACTAGTCTCATTTGTGTCGAAAACAGAAATTTGGTTCCTTAATGACTGAAAATGGAATAAACAATTGAATTCCTTATTAAGTTTTGAAGAAATTCTTTTCTTCTTCTTTGAAGATGATTCTTCATCAACAATTATTTTCCTCTTCAACCCCCTTTCTCCGCAGAATTCGGAGTTGGAGTTTTAGATTTCGGAGTATGAATCAGGTGCGAGTTTTTGCGATAGGCGATTTGGGGCTTTTAGGGCTCAATGTTTAAGAGGTCCTCGGAAAGGAGACAAAAGAAGAGGCGGAGCTGCGAGGACAACGGAGATGAGGGTTCTGAAATGAGAGATGTGGGAGAGAGAGATGAGGTTCTGTAGTGAAAAACATGGGAGAGGGTTGAGGTTTGGGGGGTTTTAGTAAGGACGTAAATAATACGGTTTATACGAAGTTTAATTTTTATTTATTTAGGACATTAATCTAATCTTTTCAATTTTCAAAGTATTGGGCCTAACTTTCCCATAAAAATATGAGTTTTGATAAAAAAAAGGGGGGGGGGTTGGTTCAAACATAAGCTCATATGGCTCATTGTACTCAAAACCCACAAGCCCATGTAATTCCGCCGTAGTCACATAATTTTTCTTCTTCGGACAGAACCTACCAAGTCTGCATGCGAAATTTCTTCCTATATCGACGCTACAAAATCTCTCCAAATATTCATTGAATTTCACTGATTTTCTCCGTCGTGCTCGTGAAGAAAACTACTACGGCAGATAATTACTGAATCCATATCGAAGGTTGTTTTCTCCATCCAGAATTTAATTATTTGGTTTGGTTTCAACAGCTTCGAATTTCATTGCAAGGGTGTCTGCCTTATCTTTTCCGGATTAAAGTTAGAATTTTTGTGTAATTTTCCCGCTTTGAATGCTAACCTGTTATTTCGTTGATATTTTCCTTCTTAATTGTAATTTTTGGCCTTTTTTGAGCTAGGAAGAAAATTTTTATTTGGGTTTTTTTTACCTATAAAAGAAATCTTGTGTAGAAAAAATTTCTAAAATTAAATGGTAATCCATTGGATACAATATTGATTGTAAATTTGGGTGTGTACAAGTCTTTTTTATTAGGACAATGCTTGAGGAATCATATTCTCTATTTTGTTGTGTTTATCATGCTAAGGCTTAAAGAGCACATGCGAATAACAGAAGGCGAAGAGATCTTGATGGAAAATATTGACAAGGTAAATTATCATTTCATCTTCTAGTAACAAGAATATTAGAGTTTAGAAAGTAAATCTTCTAATGCTCAGCAGTTGCCAAAAAGAAAATAACTACATTGTTCCATTGGACTTCAAGTCTGGAATTATTATTTTGAACTTCCATTATTGCCATGGTCTTCGAAATTCGTCTTTCGTAGTCAATCTATCTAATTTTTATTTTTGTATTGATCTTAGAGGAAGGTCGAAATCTTTTGACACCTTCGTTTATTAAAATATGGTGATAGGCTGGAATTATTATACCATTATTTGCAAGAGGTGGCCTAGAAATGAATTGAATCATCAAAGGGTGATCTTTTTTAACTAACTAAGAGTATGTTTAAGTTTAGGTGGAAAAAATCTGAAGGGTCTGTTTAGAATGTAAATAGTATCTATCATACCGAATTTCAAGGCTAGATTAAAAAAAATCTTCTTCTTCAAAAATTGTATAATCGAAAGAGATTGTAGGATAATTGTGTCTAAGAAAGGCTGACTTAGTGGCTGATTCATATTTAGGGCCATGTTTAAGAAAGTATCGATTTTCGTTGTGATAATAGCTTAGAATTTGGGAGAAATCAATAATTTATTGTGCTACTGACTCCTTTATAGCACTTCGGACAATACTGACACAATCGTTAATTTTTTGTTCTAATTCATATAAAGTCTTTTTTTGCCCTACAGTTGTAGAATCTGTTAATTCAATAAATCTTTCTATTTTATCAGAATAATTTCTACTTGTAGATGCAATATTTTTAGAAATATGTCTTTTAACAACATTTTTAGAACTTAATCTTTTTAAACTATCATGTAATTGGAGAATCTCATGATGATATTTACTAATAGTTTGTTGAGATGAATATATTTCGTCTTCAATTTGTAATCTTTTTTTCTAATGACTGCTTTCTAAGATTTAAAGTTCTAACAACCTTGGTCATAGTTTCACAACTATCACAAAGTTGTAATGAGGATGAAGATGACGCTTGAGAAGTAACATAAAATGTCTAGCATAATTCAAAATTCCTAAAAAGGCTTGTAATTTTTTAGTTTCTTCTATTTTATCTGGGAACTGTACAATTGTCTGTAATATATGTGGTTGCAATTAGATTTTTCCTTCTCCTAAAATTATTCCTAAAAATTCAATTTTTTTGTTTATTTATTTCATTTTTTTTCTACTTATAGTTAAACCGTTTTCTATAAATTTATTTAAAACTATTCTAAATGTTGCATATGGTCTTTCTGATTTTTACTATGTACCAAGATATCATCTATATATTCGCAAATAAATGGAAAAGAATTAAAAATGTTATCCATCTTTCTTTGAAAAATAGAGGATGCATTATTTAATCCAAAAGGCATGACTAACCATTCAGAATTTCCTCGTGGTGGTGTAAAAGATGTCCAAGGAATAGAATCTTTGCCATTTTTATTTGCAAGAGATTTACAGTCAAATTTCGAAAATATTTTACTATTTTGTATTTTCTTTATCAACGTGTCTTTATCCGGTATCTTATATCCATCTTCTACAGTATTATCTTTTAAACTTTTATAATTTATAACCATTCTTGCTTGCCTCTTTTAATTTCACTATGATTTCAAACCATAAAAAAATGCCGATCTATGTTGACTACTGGATGGTCTTATTACTTTTAAATCTACTAACTCTTTGATCTGTATGTTAAAGTCCTATATGTCTTGATTTGTGGGTTTAATTTCTACCGGTTCTTATTTTTATATTTTCGTTTATGATTTCTAATTTAGCTTCAATTTTATTTTTATCACAATGTTTCATAGGGTATTCTCCTATTATCTGTAATTTTCAGCTTATTCTAAAATTCTATCTACACTATCTACCTTAGATGATGTTTTATTGAAAATTATTAATTCTTTGGTTCTTGATATGAAATCACTCTTTAAGGTTTCTAAAGATAAATACTTTAAACATTCCAAACTTTCTAGATTACCTAAATTTTCATCTTCTGGTTTTGTTTGTGGTTCTGTTTTTTACTCTAAGGGTCCACCACGCTTCGCTCTTAACTCTAATGAGTCTATAATATATATATATATAAGCGTCTTTTCCAAAAATTATAAATTTGGGGGTGATTGTTAAACTTCCTTTTCTACTTAGTAAGGATTTTATCTCTATAAAAAATTCATCTTTTATTAATTCACTTATTAATGTAGTTATTAGATTATACTGTCTTTCTTAAAATTTGATTTTACAATCATCGAAAAGTCTTTCTTCAAATCCCATTTTACTACCATCCATTTGACTCATCTTATTTCATATTCTAGTTTCTGCCTAGAATCTTCTGGAACTAAGTATTTTTTAATTATGTTAAATGTACAACATGTGTCTATTAAAGCTATTATGTTTAGTTTTATCATTTTATTTATCTATATTTCTATGGGTATTTGATGCTTTTAGTTGGCTTTACCAAAGAGATTTGACAAATTATTTCTTCTTATTTTCTATTTTTAAATAATTATTTTTTGTGAGATTATCTGTAGGATGTTTTTCTTTTGTTTCTAAATTTCTAATCTTATATTGTATTTCTCTATAGTTTCATATATTTTATCTATTCTATTGTTTGTATTTACTATCTTGTCCTCTAGTTTTTATATATCTTCACTATAGTCTTTAATTTTATTATTATTATTGTTAGTTTTTTCTTTAATTCGTAAACACTTATTACATTGAATTTCTAAGAAATTTTTACATTGATTTCTATTTTTGTGTCCCGGATATATTTTACAGTTTATACATTTATTCATCATTGATCTTTGTCCCTTGACCCATTCATGGACACATTCCTGTTCTATATTCATCATTTTTGTATCAAGAATAGAAAAATCTAATTCATCTAAGCTACTATAACTGTCTTTAGGGCTACTTATAATTTCTAAATTGTCTAATTCGTCATCTGTACTATATACAGAACTATAAGATTCATTCTCAAATAACTCTATAATGTTACACTGTATGTCCTCAATTATTATGGATTTAATTACTCCTTTATTTTTATACTTAATGGGGCATTTATTAGCAAAATGTCTATGGTCTCCACAAATATAACATTTACAATCTTTTTTACTTTTTTATTTTCTAACGTATCTATTATAATTAGGTCTTTTATTTTTATAATATGTTCTACTTGGTCTAATGGTATATTTATTTTTATCTTGACATTCTCTTCTATATTTATGTCTATTTAATCATTTTTATATATATTTTTTTTCTTCTTCTATGATCATAGGTCTGTAGTGTGTATAAATCTAAGCAAAAAGAATAATTTAATTTCTTTATTTGCTTTCTAGCTATCACTTCTATACAATATTTTTTTAGTTTATCTGTTATAAATTTTATGGTAGTACTAATAATTACTTCTTTCGTTGGTCTTGATTCTAAATCTTTTCTAATTTTATCATTTCATGGAGGTGGTATATTTCTATATAATCTTTCAAATATAGGTTCATCTAGTGCTAATCCTGCTGTACTTGCTAATCTTTCAAAGTCTAATAAAAATGGTTGTATATATTTCATATTATTATTACTTATTTTTTTCAAATCTTCTAAGGCTTTATTTTGTTTGTAAGTGTTGTCTCTATTAGGATCAGATCCTATAATTAATTTTCTAATAAAACTTGTAAAATTTCTAGGGTTGTCTCTTCCAACCATTCTTAACCTAATTTCATCTGGTTTTAATCTCTTAACTGTAACATATATGTCAAACGCCGAAATAAGTTTCTAACTAAGTCCACATTTCTTCTATAATCATTTGTATAGGTATACTATTATATGCTCTAATTTCAGAACTTTCTCATTTAGTTATAGTGCTAAGTCTATCTTGAGGTTTACAATTATTTAATTCTAAAATTAATCATCTATCACTTGCGAATGGTAAGTTACATGCTTCTTCTAACTATCTTTTTCCTAAGTTTCTATATCTTTTATCTTCGCATTCATATTCTCTAGCAGGGGGAAAAGGGTAATTACCTCCTATATCATATTCCGTGTTTGTAGGTTCATTTCTTTTTCCTAATTCTTGGTCTGTTTCCCTTTTAGTTCTTTTATTGGCTTCCTCCGTCTTGGTTTCTGAATTTGCTTGGTCTTTTCTGTTAACATTCTAATTTCTATTTCTATAGCTTTTCTAAGATTTCTATAATATTCCATATCTATATATCCAAATTCTTTTTCATCGTCTTCACTTTCGTCTTCCTCATTATCTTCATTTAAAGCATTAATCTCATCTTCACTTTCATAGTCTTCTAGTTCAAAATATCCACATTCTCCTTATCTTCTTTGTTAGTCATTGTTTGTTCTACTTGATAATTATGATTTTCAAATCTAATACTTAGAGTTCCATTACTATTTTTATACATGATATTATCTTCTGGTCATAATATCGATTTTTCTAAAAAATTCCCCAAATTCCAATATAATCTTGCATTAACTTCTGAAGAGAATTACTTTGCTGTGATAGCTTTTATACCTTTTTATCCTAATAATGTAATTATTTGATTATTTTCTAATTTATAGTTGGTAGTACTATTTTCACTAAGTCTTCATATGAATCCTGTGCAAATTAATAAATTATCTTCATCTCTTTTCATTTGATATCCTTTAGTTTTTATTCCTATTTTAATATCTTTGTAAAAAAAATTTGTTCTAACTAAATAATCAGGTGTAAATAATCGACTGGGGCAATAGAAATTATAAAAACCTGAACCAACTGAAAACAGTCGGTTGTGTCGTTCCAACTGTTAAACGTAAAAAAAATTCGGTTGTTTTTATCAATTAAAATGTATAAAAATTATATTGAAAACGAAATAAAATATACGTAAACTTACCGATTCGAAGTGATTGATATTAAAAAATATTTCATTATTTAGCGTTTGATAAATTTTAGAGATTTTGAGATTGAAACAGATGAAAGTTGAGAGAGTTTTTATCTGTGCTGGAATAGACAGATAAAACATTTATGTGATTTTGAAATTTTAAGTGGGAAGCATTTGATTTTCAATTTTTAACTAAAATGGTAAAATAGTCTTTTAAACAAAACAATATTTTGTAATTGTACAACATATTCAATGACATTTTTGTCTTTTAACTTCTAATGGGCAAATGTGAAAATATAGTATAATTGAAAAGTCAAACTAGCAAATGGGGTTATTTACTAGGCTAACTTAAAAGTACCCCCTCCAATGTACGCTGGGTGCTTTCTTTTTGTTTTACATTTTTAGGGTTCCATGATCTAAATCTCATTACATTACATTGTACTAATAACCAAAAGGGGAAATACATGCAAATTGCTTAAATAAAAGGCCATATTTCCACTTTGGCCTTTGACCATTTTGAATATTAGAAACTCCCTAAAATACCCCAAACATAAAAATTCCAACGAAGACATCATACTATAGAAAGATTTCAATAAAGCCCTCAAAATAAGCTAAATATTCCACTACATTTTCATAAACTCAAATTTTATTTTATTAATTGCTTTTAATACCTCCCTCCCAATTTGGTATCAGAGCTATAGAGATCGTGAAAATTATAATTACAAAATTAGATAAATATTATAAATTAGAAGAAGATAGAGGAAGTTATATATTTTTAGAACCTATTCCTAATAGATTAATGAATAAAAACATTAATTGTAATTAAAAAACTACCTAGAGAAATAAAAGAGCAAATTATAGAAAGAATTATAGTGGAATCAATAAAAGATAAATATATATACGAAAGAATTATTGAAATTTTTGAAAAAGAAGAAAGCATTTTATATTATGAATTATCATAGAGATTGGTTCTTATTAAATAAATACTTAGCAGAAGATATTAAAATAAAATTAGATAAAATTTAAGAACCAAGGAAGGTTTAATAAGGCATATAACATATATATGGTTACAACCAGAACAATCTATAAGAGAGAGAAAAAACTTATACAAGAATTAAAATGAAAATGACTAATAGTAATAAGAAAATATTTAGAAAATACAACTATTAAAGATTTAGATAATTATATAGAAAAAGGAAGAGAATAATTTTAAGTTAAAATTAAAAAGAAAACAAATAATAAATTTAATAGAACACCTAAAAGGACAAAGAGAAATAAATAAAGATAAAATGTGTACAACATATTATTATATAAAAGCTTTAAAAGAAATTAAAAAAGGATAATGGATTTACCAGAAATAAAATTTGAAAAATAAGTAATAGAAAATCTAAGACTCCCAGTAGGATCTTATCAAATAAAAGGAGCTAATATAACTATGTTTCAACCATTAAGTTCATGGGGAGAATCTGATGGATTTCTCAATATACAATTAAATTGGATAAGTGCTTTTTTTTTTTTTTATGGCAAACCTATAAAAACATAAATCTACAACACAAAATAGCCATTGAGGAATTACAACGGTTAAATATACATGATACAAATGTTAAAGAAAAGTTAAGGGTATTCAAAATAAATTAACAATACAATTTAAAGAATTAAAAGATATGATAGAAGAGGATAAAAACATAGACAAAGAAATTCTAAAAGAATTCCAAAGAAAATCAGGAGAAATAATGAACCAAGATAAAATTGGAATGATTACAGATAAAAAAGAAAAATTAAATGAAAAAATAGAAGATAATAAAAGGATTATATCAATAGAAGACAGAATTAAAAAAAATTAGAATTAAAGAAATATGATATGTATGACAAACTATTTAAGGTACAAAAACCCCAAAGTACTAAACCAAAAGTTTAAAATGTCAATAAGTGAATATATTGAAGAACTAAAAATATTGATAAAAACGCTAATAAATAATGTTCAAGATATAAAAAATGAAATAAAAGAAGCAAGAAATGATATAAATAGATCAAAACTTGAAGTTAGAGAGTTAAAAGAAAATAATAAAGATAAGAAGATAGACAAAAAACTTATAGAAAAAGAAATGTCTAGAATATGAAAGAAACATATTGAACAAGAAAAAAATTATAATAGAAGCAGGAAGTATGGATGATGAGTTTAGAAACAATATTTTACCTAAGTTAATAGAAGAAGAAAAAAAAGAAAATTAGAGAGAAAAATCACTAGAAAAATTAAAACTAAAGAAGAACAAGTTAATAAAAATGAATGAAGAATTATATTTACTTACAAAAAATTTTGATCAATTAAGTTTAGAAAATTTGAGTGAATTCCAAGTTTTAATGAATACTGAAGGAGGACCTAATTTAGCAGGAACCTCTAAATAAGAATTATCAGATCCAGATGAAAGTTATGCACCTATATACAATAAACCATATAGACAATATTATGATAAATAAGAATTATCAGATCCAGATGAAAGTTATGCACCTATAAACAAAAAACCATATAGACAATATTATGACAAAGTGAGAGATAGACAACCACCTAAAGGAAATAAATATAGAGATATATTTGAACCAAATGATAATTATGATAAACTTATTAATCATGGAGGAACAAAATTAGGTTTATATTGTAAAATAGATACTAAAAAAACTTTATTAACTTGGGCAGATTCAGTGACATTATTTTTTTATATAACAATGATGATACATGGGAAAATACTGAAAGAAGAATAGAATTTTTAATAACATCATTCGAAGAAAATGTTAGAAACTGGTGGGAAGGAATAAGTAATGATACAAAATAAACCATATAGACAATATTATGAAAAAGTGAGAGATAGACAACCACCTAAAGGAAATAAATATAGAGATATATTTGAACCAAATGATAATTATGATAAACTTATTAATCATGGAGGAACAAAATTAGGTTTAGATAGTAAAATAGATACTAAAAAAACTTTATTAACTTGGGCAGATTCAGTGACATTATTTTTTTATATAACAAAGATGATACATGGGAAAATACTGAAAGAAGAATAGAATTTTTAATAACATCATTCGAAGAAAATGTTAGAAACTGGTGGGAAGGAATAAGTAATGATACAAAAACACTAATAAAAAAATGTACAAACAGAGATAATAAAATCAGATATACAAGATATAGAAAGATTAGTATAATACATTTTAGATGAGTGTTTAGGAGAAAATTGGTTAAGAAATTATGAAGGAGAAGCAGTGAGAGAAAAAGAAAATGCTAGAATCAAATTAATAAATTTAACAATATGTGATATGTGTAAAATACTAAAGATAATTACTAAAGAAATCACAAAAACTAACTAGAATATGCTGCGAAGACATGGAAAAACCTATACAATGGGGATGTAATCCTGAAAGAAGAAGTACTAAAAGAAAATATAAAAATATTTAGAAATAGAAAATAATTTTAGTGAAATATCTGATATTGAACAATATTATGATCAAGAGGTATATATAATTGAAACAGATTCAGAAGATAATGAATCAGAATCTGAATAAAGAAATATAAAATGATAACATAAATATGCAAGAATACGAAGGAATAGATGATTATGGATTAAAAGTAATATTTGACAATAACAAGTTCAAGAAAATACAAAAATTATCTTTAGATATGAAAATTGGAAGATGGGAAGTCTTAGATAGAATATGGAAAATAGAAAGAATAGCAATAAATGAATATCATAAAATTGAAAAAACTATAGACGTTAGAACAACTAGGGGAACACATAAATTAAATCTTTTAACAAAAAATACAGTAGTAGAATTATTAATAAAGACTAATAAAAAACAAAGTGAAAAAATCTAATATGTCTATTTAGCAGGAATACAAATAATGTTTAAATCTTTATTTAGAGAAAGAATATATTCACCTTTAATTGTAAGTTTACATGGTGTAAGAATAATAAACTTGAAAGATAGTCATTTAGGAACTATAGAAAGAAACTTAGCATACCAGAAACTAATATTTATTTGTTACCCAAATATTGTGTTTCATTAAAAGATAAAAACTTTAATGAAGTTTTATGTGTACATTTTATTTATACAGTAATGATATAATGCAACCAATAGATCAAATTATGACTACAGAATATAGGATTTTATACCCATTTACTAATTCTAATTATGGAAATATTTATTCTAAGAAACCATATTCAGAAGTTCATAAAGAATGTAAAGATATTAGTAAAATAGTGTTACCAAATAAGCACATAAATTTAGTTCCAGAAGAATATGAACTTAGCATAACAAGGGATAAACTCGAAATAATAGAATTAAGAGATGAAGAATATTGTTATAATAAAATAACATTTAAAGATTGAAGATTAATTAAAAAATCAAAAAGTCTTAGACTACCTAATAAAAAAAATTAGGAGAAATTAGTAATACAAGGGAAATAAAACTTCATAGAAATGATGAGAATATGAAGATAGAAAGTGAATATTTCAATGGAAGAGAACATGTAAAAGGAACAAACATATTGATAGATACATGAACTAGTGATTGTCATATAGCTTCAAATCGAAATAAATGATTAATAACTCATAGAAATTATGGAAATATTTATTCTAAGAAACCATATTCAGAAGTTCATAAAGAATGTAAAGATATTAGTAAAATAGTGTTACCAAATAAGCAGATAAATTTAGTTCCAGAAGAATATGAACTTAGCATAACAAGGGATAAACTCGAAATAATAGAATTAAGAGATGAAGAATATTGTGATAATAAAATAACATTTAAAGATTGAAGATTAATTAAAAAATCAAAAAGTCTTAGACTACATAATAAAAAAAATTAGGAGAAATTAGTAATACAAGGGAAATAAAACTTCATAGAAATGATGAGAATATGAAGATAGAAGGTGAATATTTCAATGGAAGAGAACATGTAAAAGGAACAAACATATTGATAGATACAGGAACTAGTGATTGTCATATAGCTTCAAATAGAAATAAATGATTAATAACTCATAGAATTGAACCATATAGATATTTAAATTTTGATGGACAAATACATACGACAGAACTAGAAGTTAAGGTGCAAATAAAAATAAGAGGAATTAATCTTTTAGTATCATGTTATATAAATGATAGTATGGCTATAAACCCTCATATACTATTAGGAATGAGTTTTCTAAATGGATTAAAAGATTATAGTATAAAAAGAGAAGGATTATATATAACTCATAATGGTCAAACTATATTATGTAAAAAGAGTTGAATGAATAATCAAATAAATTTTTAATTAACCGTTTATATACAAGTTACCATTGTAGAAACAAATATAAAAACATGTGCATTAATTGACATAGGAAGTGACATTACAATATTTAAAAATTTCTTAATAAAATCATAGAGTAATGATAGTAAGATAAAAATAACAGGAGTAAAAGGAGAAAGTACCCAAATAATTAATAGTGCTAATAAAATCAATAAAATACTTGGAAGTAAACAAATAATAGTAAACAGAATAGTTAATTATTATAAATTGGAATGTGATATACTATTAGAAAATGACTTTATACAACATTCAAATACTACAAACAAAATAATTATATGATAATGTTACAAACACCTTGTGCATATTTACTAAAAATTTCAAGAGAATCTAGACCTTATAAAGTTCAGTCAGCTCAGCAATAAATGGGAGAAAAAACCAATCATACATATTAAAATAAAAATTAAAAAAATATTATACAAAAAAGTCCTAAAAGCAAGAATAGAAATAAGTATAAAAAAAAATCATAGAACAATTAGAAAAAATTTATTGAGAAAATCTATTGTTATTTTAGAAACCACATCACCCTAGAGCCAAGATAGAACTAACAAAAAATGTTATTAGAAGAGTAGACCAATAATGTATACCATACAAGATACACAAGAATTCGAAGTCCAAATAAAAGAATTATTAGAACAAAAACTTATCAGACCAAGTAATGGACCCCATAGTAGTCCAGCATTTATGGTAATGAAATATTTTGAACAAGTTAGAGGAAAAGCCAGAATTGTGATAAATTTTAAAGAATTAAATAAGTATACTAGACTTGATGGATACGTTTTACCAAACAAGGAAGTCTTAATAAACCTTGTGAAAGGAAAATATTATTATTTTAAATTTGATTGTAAATTAGGATTTTGGCAGATAAAGATGGAAGAAGATAGTATACAATATACAGCCTTTAGTACACCTCAAGGTAAATACGAATGATCAGTAATGCCTTTTGGATNAAACAATATTATTTTAAATTTGACTGTAAATCAGGATTTTGGCAAGTCAAGATGGAAGAAGATAATATACAATATACATCATTTAGTACACCACAAAGAAAATATGAGTGGATAGTAATGTCTTTTGATTTAAAAAAATGCACAACAAATATATCAAAGAAAAATGGATAATATATTTAAAAAGTTTAATGAATTATTAATTGTATATATATGATATATTAATATGTTTCAATAATATAGAAGAACATAGAAATCATTTAATATAATTTATAAATGAATGTAGAAAGGACGGAATTGTTCTTTCTAAAAAGAAAGTCATAATAGAAAAACAAGAAATTGAATTTCTTAGATTATCAATAGATAAATAAGAATAAAATTGCAATCTCATATATCTAAAAAGATAGAAAATTTTCCAAATAAATTAGAATAAAAAAAACAAATATAAAAGTTTTTATGATGTTTAAATTATGCAGAAAGATT
>CAIGRP010037778.1:0-13723 GCA_903798385.1 Fraxinus cuspidata
AATTGAACAAACAAACAAAAAAAAAATTGGCAGAATGGCAACACCGATTTTGCCATTTTGGTAAGAAAACTTACCAGCTCCGATTCGGCAGTTCAGGCTTGGAGACAGCCGACGAGAAGGCTGGGTAGCGGCGAGCGACTACAACGTCACGCGGTCAGTTGGTCACGGACTTACGGGCCACAGCAGTCTCCAGAGTCGGGCACTACTCTACAGACTGCAGTCAGACTCGGAGTCTCGGACCAGCTGTGGTTGTGGACGGTGGTGGACACTGGACAGCCGGAGGCGGAGCAACAGCAGAACTCGGCAGTCAGCACTTCGCAGAGTCGGCGGACAGGATCATGGACTCCCAGCGACATCGAATTTTTCTTGGGGAAAATTGAAATGAATTTGGTTCTATTTGAATTGTATTTCAATTGGGATATTAGAAATGGGCTGGGCTGGCATGGAAATACATTTAATTCATTAGTGGGCCTAAAAATAAATAGCCCAACAGCAACTCCATTAAAAAAAATTTGAAACATCTGGGCTGGGCCTTCATATAATGTATTGGGCCAAATGACACGGCCCAACCAATTAAACAATAACAACAAAATTATAACAACCCACATGCCACAACCCACACTCCCACAGCCGCCGGGGAAGATAAAGGAATTGCAGAATTTGACAGCTTGTAGCGCGCCGGCGATTTTCTTCCCAAAGTTCATCGCCGGAGCCCAGTACGCGCGGTCGCCCCCCCGGCCGGGTGCTGGGTCCGCCACTGTCTATCACCCGTTTTTTCTCTGAACTTTCTGATTGGGTTATCTAACTAAGCCTACCAGAAACCTTTGTTGTAATGTGCATCTGACTAAGTGGTGAACTGCATCATATTGATAGACTCCCGTTGATGCTTATGTAGTAGTTAGTCATATAGTTGTGCTGGGGGGTATTTGGTAATAAAATATGTGCGGAGTGCCAAATATAAAGGGGCTAGGGAGCTCTTTTCAAGTATGCAAAAATTGAGTGGGAACTGGTGAGAGAGAGGGAACCTCTTGAATGCTGACATTTATTTTAATTGAGATTTCATTTTGATTTGCATTCTGTTCTCATTTTACATTCGATACAAATTCAAGAATAGTTACTGCATTTATTTCATAAATTCAATCCATTCTATTCCAATACAATATATAAAATACATAAGAAATTCCTCGCTAGATCTCTTGTGATCGAAAAGACTTCATTCTGCTGCAATCAATCCTTTTTCATTGCTATAATGCAACACAACTCTTATCACATACCAGGCCACGTTACACAAACCATGGGTTTTGCTCCCGAAGTTCCACACCTTAGGGCAACCTTTCTCTCATTCTTAGATTGTCAATCCCAAACAACTGGCACACATGTACGCTATAAATAAGATGTTAAGGAAATATTTGCATATGATCACATCATTAATGCACTTTTTGATAAAATAGGCCACATGCCTAGCTGTTGGCGACCTTACCGTGCCAAATGGAGAGAGAAGCATTCTCACTACGTGGCATTTTCCCCATTTGAATCCGCTTATGCACTCGTAGCGAGAAGTGAGCTTCGCATCACAAGCATCCATCTTATTGCAGGAATAATAGCAATACCATCTCCGCATGGATGGGCATACACACAATGCTCCCTTGCGCATCAACTAGCAGTAACTCGTATCAGACACCAACCTTCACCATATGCCCCATATGCATTAGTTCCTCGGATAGACGGCATCCAACAACAATGCCTCACCACATGTCGAAGCAAATACACAATTTTCATCATTGTACCCTACAACTTGCGCTCCATGAAACCCTTGAGAGGCACACTCGCGCAACGCTTGCCCTTTTCATCCATCTTCCCCACAACTTTCTTCATTGTGTTCTACATTCTTGTCGACACAACTTGTGGCTCAATCTTTTTTCTCACAAGAATGCACGCCATTGATCATCCACAACCAACATGCACATTCGAGCAGTCTCACTCTAATACCAACTTTCACGGACCTCAAATTTAGCCTTTGAGGTTCCATACCTCAAAGCAACCTTCCCTCATTCTTAGGCCAGCAAGCACGAGCAACTGGTACACGCACACCTTATGAGTAGGATGTTAGGGAAATACTTGCATATCATCATATCATTACTACACTCTTTGGCAAATAGGGCACACGTGTAGCTTTTAGCAACCTTGTCGTGCCAAATGAGGAGATAGGCATTCTTATTGCGTGACACCAGGTCCTGTTAACCATTGCAAGCCATGGATTCACTGTTATTGTGCCTTTCCTTGATTTTCCTTCTCCTTTGCCATAGGTTGAAACCATACGATAGGTTTGAGCAACTGCCTGTGCATCATCTATTCTAGAGAAATATTAATTTCTAACGAATGGCTCTTTATTGGATTTCTTAACGGCTGGTATTCTAAAATTAAATTCAAATATGAGAGTCCAAAGGTCAAGAATGCTTGACATACTAACAAGGAACAAAAATATAAGGTTTGTTAATGTTTAATTTAAAATCATTTGAATCAGGAAGCTATAAATCATGAACCTAGAGTATAAATGATAATAGCTTGCCACCTTAAGTTGTTACTATTAAGGTTTGTGAAAACAAAGATTGGATTTTTTTGCCAAGATTTATGGTTGAAGAGAATGAATTCAGCTAAAAGACAGCAACTGTGAGAGAAAAGTTGGAAAAAGGAAAGTTCGTATTCTTCTTCTTCTTCAATGACTACACAGGTAAAACTCACATCAATACAAAAAGGAAAACTGAAATCAATTTGAAAATGCCTTACCCCCACAGCCTTACAGTGGCTCTAATACCAGTTTGTTGGGATTATTTAACCAAAAAACACGTAGACAGAAATTAACAACTCAGAACACACTGCAGGAACACCAAAATGTTGACCCAGTTCGGCAAATCCTAATTCGGGGGGCTCAAAAGTAAATAGAGTCCGTCACTATGCAAGAACCTTCCAAGAGAGAGTGGGATATTCAGTACAAACCAAGACTCAGACATTAACTCTACATACGGTCATTGATCCTCATACCATATCTCCTAAATCAATCTACGCTACACATCAGTAACCTCACAGCCACAAACAGGTGCAAATTTACCGGTTTAATTTTGAGTTCACTGAACACAATAGAAAATTACACCCAATAACCAAGGTTTAGTTCTGATTTAACTACACAAAAACAGCAGATTAATACAACTTCAAGATTCTAAAGAAACCCTCGAAGGAATTGGGAGAACAATCATCTCACAGAAAGGAGAAGGAAAGAACCGTATGAAAAACTAGAAGTGAAAGTGACGGTACAGTAGCCACCAGTGAAATATATGCATTAACTCTCAGCCATAGATCAAATCCAATGGCCCAAGTAAGTTCCAAAGAAAAAACAAATATGGGTGATGTTCAATGAACCAATAAAATCATGACAAGTGGACAAACCAAGTAAAAGACGCACTTTCACTTTCAAAAAGGGGTTTTTAGAACCACAACTCACGGGAACAGCAATTTAACCTAGACCATAGCCCGTCGTAATCCTTTGTTGTTCAATATGTCGACCCACTAGGCTTACACCAAAAAGGTTAGTATGAGTTTGACCCATTGTCTAACCTATGTATGGTGACACCGCCTACCGAGGACCAGCCCTTTAGAGGATTTGCCATTCGTAATTGATGACATATTTTGTCAAGACGTGAGTTGACACGTTCCTCCCTGTGCAATGTATGCCTATCTTGACTGACTCTACAGGAAGCTGACCTAGCAAGAGCCGGCGGGCGGTGCCTAATTTAGATATGGAGCGAATGTGTGAGCTCTAGTTTGTGATAAGTAATAATAATCAAAAAACATATTTTAATAAAAGTTGATTAAATAAATGATTAAAAAATTGATAAATATTGTGGGTATATGAATGTGTGATTGAAAATGAATTTGAAAAAATTAACGAGTTTTAAAAAAATAGTGGCTAAACAGAACTAAGTTTAGGTGTACAACTATGTGTCCATGTTAGATGATCTCTTAATGAGCTCCAAGTTCTGAAATTAACACATAGCGTCATATAGGCCAGATTCGCACTTCAAACATATTTCGTGAAAATGGTGGTCGGCTCAATTATGTACACGATAGTACACATCATTCTAGTAGATAATCTAATGAGTGTTCATCAAAAAGCATGGATAACATTACCAATTTGGGATAAGAAGCCGAAAATAAGTTGACAACGCAAAGAAAGAGACAAAATTTGATCCGGAAATGTCATGAAGGCAACGATGATCAAAGCATTGTGTACATAATTTTCATCGTTTCTCAACCTTATTTAAAAAAAAAAAAGACTTAGTTTGCCGAAGTCATTTTGTAAGACAATTAAATGAAAAGGTAAGATTTCAATCGGGTCCCTAGACTTTGCAAAATGTACAAATGGGTCTCAAACTTGTATCTTTTAGCTCTGTAGTCCCAAACCTTTGATAAATATGTACAATAATGATCACTCAAAAGTCCGTTAGTTTAGTGCATGAACTGCAGTTAGCAATTCTTAACGATGGCAAAATGGTCTCTCCACCTTTTTCTACTTTTCCTCAATTAATTATCTATATTAAGTACTTCACTCACAATTTTACCTTTAATGGAGTTTAAATTAAAATCTATAGTTAGTCAAAATTAAGGAATATGGACAAGTTGTACTAATGTGCAAGTTCAATGCCTTGATGATCCATATAAAATTTGCTAAAAGTTCAATCATGTTCTAAACCTCTAAATATACAAGTTGTACTAATGTGCAAGTTAAATGCCTCAATGATCCATATAATTTTTTGCTAAAAGTTCAATCATGTTCTAAACCTCTAAATATCATTAATAGAGAAAACAAATATTTTTCCGTATCTTTTTAAGGATCGGGCTTTCACCATTTTATCTGAAAATCAATTGATGTCTAGTTAGTGGAAGTGATCATTTGGACTATAAAAACAAACAAACAAACTGAACCAATTGACCTGGGACGGTTTTTCAATTGTTGGAGTAATAGTAGGTTTTCTTTTAAGGGAATTTTCTTGGGTTGGTTCGACTCTCTCTCTCTCTCTCTCTCTCTCAACCATTGTGAAATCACAACCCTTGTCGGTAAAGTTACAAGTAAAAGATATATTTTCCTTAATTTTTTTTACCCTTTCCAATTTGGTAATTGCTTTTTTTAACTCCAAAATTTGAGCCAACTCCTAACCCAAATCGATTTCCCCAAACAAAACCGACCGAAGATTGTTTGGTTTGGGTTGGTTCAATTTTACTCCCAATTTTGGGTTGATTTGCTTGATAACTTGTCAAACCAAATTGAATGGACTGGTCTCGAGATGGACCAAAAATCGAACCAACCCACACTCATCCTTACCGGTAAGATAGGATCAATTTTTTTAACATTAAAGCACTATCATTTTGAGGAAACAACAATTTCTCACTGAACATAGTATGCCTCAAACTCGTATCTCTTAACTCTAATATCATTTGTAAGATCAAACTTTACAAACTATCACGTAAAGTACGTCGAAGGTTAAAGAGCTGATCAAACATACTTTTTATATACACATTTTGTGGAACTCAAAAATTACATTTCATAAAATTCAATAAAAAGTACTTCTGCCAAACGAACACCGTGTTTCTTAATTTAATATACTCCATAAAAAACATGTTTTGTACACAGAAAAAATAATATGAGAGAGAGAGCGTGTGGGGGAGAGCGAGAGTTGGTTGAATGGTGGTAGGTATGAGATTGACCGAACCGATCCAATTTCCTTAATATAAAAACAACTAAATTCACAGTTCCTTTCTCAGCTTGCACGTTCACTTTTCAAAGAGAACTACAAGCTTCAAAATTATACCAATTCCCCTACCTATGGATCTCAATTCCATAATCCGAATAGCGTCGCCGCCGCCGCGACACGGGCTCGCCCACACCCGACTCAGCCAGAGTCGAATGGTCATCCAATGTGTCTACAGATTTGAATCGTCCAACGCCAACGCCTTGGGCGGCTTAAACTTCAGTCCAGGAGGTCGGTATGACTGGCAGAGTTCATGTGCAATATTGGCCAGCAAAGTGGTGTCGCAGCAGCAAGATACGGAGATGAACGGCGGCGCTGATGGAATCTCCGCCGTTAACGGCCACCATACTCACGACCTTGTGCCTGTCAAGACAGCCAAGACTGCGCCATCGGCTTTCCCCAAACCCCTCAGCATCGACGACCTCCTGCCGGCGCCGATGCACGGATCACAGCTCCGCGTCGCGTATCAGGGTGTTCCTGGAGCGTACAGTGAAGCGGCCGCCGGGAAGGCGTATCCAAATTGCGAAGCCATACCCTGCGACCAATTTGAAGTGGCGTTTCAAGCCGTTGAGCTTTGGATCGCGGATAGAGCGGTGCTTCCGGTGGAAAATTCCCTCGGTGGATCTATTCACCGGAACTATGATCTCCTCCTCCGCCACCGCCTCCACATAGTCGGCGAAGTTCAGCTCCCCGTCCACCACTGTCTCTTAGCACTCCCAGGTGTTCGAAAGGAGTACCTCACCCGCGTAATCAGCCACCCTCAGGCACTCTCCCAATGCGAACACACCATTACCAAACTAGGCCTCAACGTCGCACGTGAAGCCGTGGACGACACCGCCGGAGCAGCCGAGTACATAGCAACCAATAACCTCCAAGACACGGGTGCAATTGCCTCAGTACGCGCCGCGGAGCTTTACGGACTCCAAATTCTGGCGGATGGTATCCAGGACGACTCCAGTAACGTAACCCGATTCGTTATGTTAGCCCGAGAACCCATAATCCCTCGAACCGATCGTCCCTTCAAAACCAGCATTGTTTTTGCCCATGAGAAAGGTACCAGTGTACTATTCAAGGTTCTATCGGCGTTTGCATTTCGGAACATAAACTTGACAAAAATAGAATCACGGCCGCACCGGAATAGCCCAATTCGTGTGGAGGAAGACGGCAATGAGGGTATGGCGAAGCATTTTGAGTACATGTTTTACGTGGATTTTGAGGCATCCATGGCGGAATTGAGAGCGCAAAATGCGCTTGCTGAAGTTCAGGAATTCACGTCTTTCTTGAGAGTATTGGGGAGTTATCCAATGGACATGACGCCATGGATCCCCTCCAGAGAAGAAAATATATAAATCACTTCTCTCTCATACAAACAAATTTCAATCAGTTTTATCTTGGTTCGAATGTAGAGTTTGTGTTTTTTTCTTTTTTGGCAAAGAAAAATAAAATTATTATTTGAAGTTATTTTGGTGTATTATGATAGTGAGAAATGTTTGTGACAACTCATTATCGAGCCCTTTTTTATTTTATTTTTGTGTGTGTGGCTGAAATATGTGCTGTGAGTTGATAACTTGATATTACCCCCACATAAATATATTTTTTTTTGCAAATAAATATCCACACTAATATATATTATTGCCATATTATGTATAGCACTTTCTACCATTAGAAAATATATTAAATTAATCAATTTTTTAATAAATTTTAATAGCTTAAAAATATCTCATTCAATATAAATATTGAGAGATACAAACCCACATGGCCCACATCAAATTTAAATGTCCAATTTCACACATCAGTAAATTTACCTTCCCACATTTGTCGAGTAGGCGTGCAAAATGATCGTTCTGTCCCTTATTGCATTTCCCCACGTCAGTAAATTTACCATCCCACCATTATGTCCCTACGAACTTTTATGAACTTAAGCATTTATTATTTTATATATTCGTTGGACCTTGACGGGTTATTAATTTAATACACTAATCCAAGTTTGGATAGAAGAATTTTATTATTTAAATGAGATTATTAATTTATCGAACATTCATTTATCGAGATTTTACTGTAACTTGAGTTTGTTTAGTCATAATTATTTGCGTGGATCCATAATTCTATTTATTTTGAGCCAAAAAAAGTAGTAAACCCCAATATTTATACACACCCAAATATGTGGTATGCGAGATAGGCAAGTCTTAAACTTGTATGGTGCCAAAATAAGCTGATTTTGTAGTGAGACTAGCATCAACTACATTCATCAATCTTGTTAATTAAATGATAAAGCAGCTCTTAAGTGTTAAGATTACGCATGAACTAACTACATTAATTAATTAAACAATAAACCAGGTTTTTAATTAATGCTAATTAAAGCATTAGATGAAGAATAAAACAGCTTTTGAGTGTTTGAAATTTAAAAGCAGCCACTTGATCACAAAGCGATTTGTTTATATATTATTGTAAAATCATGTTACATGTACATCACTATTTGTATTGTGTCATATGACAACACATCATTGGACAGATTTAAAAATAAAAAACAATTTTTCCACCCATAAATTTTTAAAAACAAAGGAAATGTCAAACACAACGTAAGGGAATAAATGTACATTTAACATTATTGGTTATTGTATATGTTGGTAGCAGCCTATGAATGCGGTTGATGCATTTTCATATATTTAAAATAACTTTACAGACAATTCGACCCATAAGTATCGAGATATTAGAGTTTTTGTCTTCATAAAATTATAGTAAAAATGAATTTCCATTCATTTTTGGCTTGTTAATTAACAAAAATGATGTGGTACTTTTAGATCAACTTAAATAAATTTTTAATAGAATAACAAATTTGCTTGCTGGCATTTTTTAATGAAAATATAGTAATACAGATGACTGAGCTCGGCCAATTTCGTTGTGCCTTTTTCCTCTTCTACAAGCCATGAAACTGGAGCTTATTGTTCTTTTCTTGTCAAGCTATAATCTTCAACCAAGTAATGTGTGTCATCGTCCTATTTTGACAGATTTCATTGATCGGGAAGTTTGATGGCACGAGTCATTATGATGCTAAGGTTGTGGTCGTGCATTAGATCATTATTACTCTCTTTTGATTGGCTGTAATATAAGATGGTGACTTTATAGGGAATATATTTTTAGTCGTATCGTAATGATATTCGTAGATGACATCTCACATGGGACGATTTGCCCGGGTGAGTCCCCTAAATCAACCTCGTGCACTGACCTATTTTGGTATTCTTCACATATAAGCTCTTTTGACTATTTCAAAGTGAACTCACAGATGATTCGACGTGAACTATCAGATCCAACACCAATACATGTTATTTGCACATTTTCAAAATTGTTTTCTAAGGTTGTTGATGTTAATTGAAATTGATGTCCCGTTAGCTTTTATGACGAGTCTTTATCCAACTTGTAATTTTACTTTCAAATTCAACGAATCCAAACCATCATTATCTCACCAAAAAGGGCATATATAATTAAAAATATGTTTTCATGCAATTGAGTTGGTAAAATATTATCAGTGGCAAGACAACTGTTTAAATTAAAATGAAGTTGGCTCAATCATATTTATGTACATCATTTCTTCGTCTTAAAAATTTTTTAAAAAAATAAAAAATAAAAAATAGTACGGATGATGATATTGTTTTAGTTATAGGGGAATGATGGGAATTAAAAACTAGGCTGAAAATCCACATTTGATTTTCAATAGAAATGTTTGACAATTTTCGAGCGTCGTAGATTTTGAAATCAAAACTCTTACATGTTCAAGGTTCAATTTTGTAACAATTTTACGTTAAAGAAAAATAGAAGAAGCAAAGATGAACTTTATTTTGTATCCGTATTAATATTTTACAAATTTTATTTTAATTTGCAAATTAATTGTGTAAAAGTCATTCTTGTTTTAAAAAGGGGTCAAAAGAAATAGGGTTTGGTGAGCAAAGGAAAGCATGAAATCAACGGAGTTGTGTGGTAGGTGAAGATAAATCTAGTGGTTGAATATTACTTCCCGCCGCACAGTCTCACTCATTAGTCTTAAATAGTATTACCTCATGGTGATGAAAATATATTAGGTATATTATATTAAAATTAGTAGGTGAAGTAATTAGTGATAGGGTTTTTTTTTTTTTTTTTACTAGTCTGCTTTTATTTTATTTTTGAAATGAAATTTGTCACACAATTTTTTTTCTTAAATGCGTTCAGAGTGTCATGTTATAAAATGTTCTTTATGCAAACTCAAACAAAGTTGACGAGTAAGATTAGAATGTCTAAATGACTTAGAAGCTCTAAAAAAAATCGTACAAAAAAGGAAGAAAGGGAGAGTCTACCCCCAACATATCGACAACATAAAGTGGTAAGGAAGGAGCTCACTACTAGAAAAGCACTATTAAAGATGGACATTTTTGTCTATATAATGTTGTAAGTAAAAGTTCTGTAAAATTTTCTTTCCAATAAAAAGTAAAAATAACATCGGAAATTGTCAAGGCTTACCAATATCAGCATATTCCAAGTGTATGTACAATCGTTGTATTTTTCAAAGACTATAGTTTGTCGGTGTTTATCAACTGAATGTCTTTCATCGAAAACTTTTAATGGTTGTACACATCCTTAATAATTTTCGACGGACTCCATTATCAGAGATTAATTTGCATTTTCTATGTCAATCTTGAAGTAATGTTAAACTCCTATCAACATCCTCAATAATTTTCGACGAACTCGATCATCGGAGATTATTTTGTATTTTCTACTTCAATCTTCAAGTAATGTTAAACTCCTATCAACAATCTTACAATTTTTTAAAATTATTTTTAGTTTATGTTCTTCAAATTAATTAAAAAAAAACTTATTATTGAAATGTGAAACTAAACAAATGCAAATGAAAAGAAATGGTAAAGTAAATATTTATCACACATACATCCGAAAGCAAACTAAAGGCATGTTTGAGCCACATTTTTAGTATAAAATGCATTTTGTGATAGTAGATTGATGGAGAGTGTGTGGTTAAAAATTAAGGAAAAAATTTGGGTTGCGTGTAATATTATTTTATTGAAAATGTGTGATTGAAAGGAAGAGAGAAAAAAATGTAATTTGAAAAAAAAAATGGAAATCAAACCAAAGGTAAAAAGTTAGGAATATCCAATGCATCATTATATTCACACCAAAGCATATATATATTTTTTAGTTACATTATATTTTAATTGTATTAAGATCCTTAATATTTATTTATTTTAACATTTGTGTTCAATTTTATTTTTAAATTTCTATATATAATTCTTATTTTTAACATTCCATTGATTAAGACATATCGTCTTTGATAATGATATCTGTCAAAAAATTATGTTTGTATGCAGTAATTTAAGGACAAATTATTACATTTATTATTTTTTTAATATTTGTAGAGGTGATCTACCAATAAATTAAATGAGAGATGCCACTGTTGGTTAACATAAGTTAAGAAATGATATTTAGTAAATATATATAATATATATTGAGAGAATATATTCTTTTTGTTTTTGTAAAAGAAATTCTTATACCTCATTTTACTTTGATGTCGAGGACCGAGCTAATTTGAAATTGCAAGAAGTTATAAATGGAGAAAAATACCTAATTATCATAGTTTCAAAATACACTTTCGAAATTAAGAAAAACGTGGAATTTTTTCAAAAATCAGGTAGTATTAATTAAAAAGGTAATTAGCTAGGTTAAAATTACAATAACATACATATTATGATTACAGTTACGTGATAGTGAAAAATTACAGAACGTCGTAGTGGCAAAGATACAAAATGTGGGTCACAATTACAAATTTAATCACATATAACACATTTTTATATCTCATAATTTATTTATCGATCACAAATTATCAAATTAATTGGTCACAACTTATTAATTGGTGACAAATTATCTAATTACTTAGTTACAACATATTTATCAGTCGTATTATCAAATTATCTAGTTACAATAATCCAATTAACTTATCATAAATTACTCTTCATCTTCTCTATCTCACTCTACCCTCACTTCCCACGTCACCACTACCAAAAATATCGTTGTCACCCCAAATCTAAGACCCACCACCATCTCCAACGTACCATTACTATAACCATCACCTCTAGCGAACTACCACCACCGCCACCTGCACCAACGATCCTCACCACCACCCAAATCGCTCCACATAGATACATAGAATGCACCAACAACTATCACCATCACACTACTACCTAGATCGCACCAACAATCATCATCACCAACAACAACAACCATGATATACGTCGTAGCGACGATGCACCGCAGATCATGCACGCGACGCTGTGCAGACAACGAGCACCACTATGTAGTGTCGTCCATGTCAATGTCAAAAAAGTGAGAAATGTGCAGATGAGGAATAAGTGGAATGAAGCAGTTATGACCTCTTCTTGTGGTGGAAAATGAATTAGGATTAGGGTGGGTTGTGGTTTGAAATCGGGTCGGATTGGTGGGGTGCGGTACATCTGATTTTTGAAATAATAACTTTATCATTTGATTATTGAAATTGAAAATTGAAAAACGTGTGAGTGTAGTTTTCTCAAAAAAATATAGTATACTAGTGAAATGGCCCAACGGTATTGCATGGCCCTTGATGGACCACAATCTAGTGCCTGGAACATGACGCCGGCCCATTTTCATAAATGGGCTTAATTAACAATCAGGTAGCTTTTATAAGTTTCAACCACGCAACTAAGTGCCTGATTTTGATTGTCAGCAGATTTTTATCAAAAGTTAGTAAGCAAATATAGATTAAATTATATACAACTGAGCTCATAATTTTTTCTTACGTTTTAATTAACCACATATTGTATTTTTAAAAAATCACTTTCTATAAATTATATTCTCAATAAATTTACATGAAACGAACTTTTAATATTATTTTCAGTAAAAAAAAAAGTTTAGGATTTTTTTTAGCCCTGTTTGACAACTATTAAAATAAAATATTTTTTTTGTCAAACTCATTTTCAACCGCGTATTTATATAATAAAATATATTACATATA
This sequence comes from Fraxinus cuspidata, assembly GCA_903798385.1. NCBI lineage: Eukaryota > Viridiplantae > Streptophyta > Magnoliopsida > Lamiales > Oleaceae > Fraxinus > Fraxinus cuspidata. Next base: position 12,838 of record CAIGRP010037778.1, read on the forward strand.
AACTTAATATTTTTTTATTTTTTAACCACACTTTCTCTAAAAAAAGTATATAAAAAAGTATTTAAAAACTTTATCAGATGTGGTTTAATAAGGAATCCAAGAAGATTAAAAAGGTATATAAAAATGATGTCATTTATACTTTTCGAAAGGTGTGAGAAAAGAATCAAAGGTACATGCATAGAATAGTAATTTTGTCAACAAGCGAAATCTTTAATGCAGAATATATAGAGATGCCAACTGTATTGAGAATCTAAACTTTAAACTATGGTATCTGTGTAAAAGCAAAAAGGAACGACAGACTATTGGGAAAAGTATTATTTATTTTTAAAATTTTTAATCCTATAAAGCAATTCAAAGAAAAGCATTTCACTGTAGAACGAGAAGAAAATAGAATCGGTCTGTACTAATAGCTTTTTTCAAGAAAATAATGAGATTCTATATATACGTAGTCGCGGAGAGAAAAAGTTGGGTGTACAGGAGAGATTATATAATGTCACATGATATTCTATCATTTGTCAATTTAAAATATAATCAATTTTTTCATTCAATCATTTTCTTTCACATCATTTTATATAATTCTTTATATACCATTTTTATATACAAGTATTTCGAGCATCTCGTATTAATGTTGAATTACGGTCAAGATCGGGAGAAAAAAATACTCTCCCTCCATCCCAGAACAATATATTTGCTTTTCATTTTTGTTTGTTCTAAATTATACTCCCTCTATTCTATGAAGATAGATTTGATTTCATTTTTTTTTCTCTCGAATTATACACTTTCCTTATTGAAAGTATAGTTTTTTATTTTTTTAATATATCATCATTTAATATACTTTTTTATCAACTAATTTAAACTTAATCTATTTAAACCATTATTTAATGTA
>CAIGRP010037786.1:0-16313 GCA_903798385.1 Fraxinus cuspidata
GATTGCTTGTTTTTCAACGGATGACAATTTGAGCATTTGAACGCTTAAGAAGATATATTCATGAAAAACTCAAGAAACAAAATCTTGATAGAAATATAATTGTATTGTTTGTTATAATCAAACAAGTGGAGATATATTGAATCATAGGTCAACAGTTATCGTAGATACCGGAGGTGTTAGTAGATCGTGAGTAATATTTAATACAATTGGATATTGCTTTTTGTTACAGCTCGACCATGATAAAAGACTAAATTCATGTAATTCTTTTGGTTGTAACATACTAAGAACATTATATACCTAGCTAACTCAGAGAGAATTTCAATATTTGTACCACTGATAATCTATTGCTCTAAATATTGATAAAATAGAACTAAATGAGAGAACACTGGTATTGGTGTCTAAATAAATCCAAAGATCACATGAATTTGTTGAAATATTTCTTGAAAAGGAATTTTGGGAAGTAGAACTACCCTGACCTCATTTTCAGCGTAATAATTATACATTTCACATAATATAGATTCTATATGCACATGTGATAATTCTACATTCATGAAATTTGAAATTCCCTTTATAATAGTTTTTGTGCAAATTAAATTAAGTCGATGGTCCATTATCGAAGCTAATAAAAATAAAAATGGTAACTCTTCCCAATATTTACGAAATATTAACTCCACAGAATAAACCAAATCAACAAAAGTTAACAAATTTCTATATTTATGAAATGTTTGTGAAATATAGAAATATAGAAATAGTGTTGTAAAACAAGTGAAAATGTAGGATAATAAACAACGCTACATTACTTTGTGGCAACGAAAAAAAGTTTTAAGAATTTTTTCACATAAATGGAAGAGACAATTCCCAATCTTCCAAATTATGTTTGGATTCATATGTATGCCTACCATTATATGTTAAATGCTTACTTTCTTGTTGGTGATACAGTAATAAAATTGATTGCTTGTCTAATTTTATCTAAAAGTAATTTTATATGTTCTAATCCATATTTTACAATCAAATTAATAATGTGGCATACATAACATTGATGGAAAAAATACATTTCCAAATGTAGGGTTCAAATCATTAATAAATTTTTCGACAACAACTTTGTTTACAGTAGCATTATTAAAAGTAAAACTTCGAACCATTTCATGCATACCATATTCTTGTATAATATCTTTTAAAACCATGTATATGTTAGTGGCATTATGATGATATTCTACACATCTGAATGCAATAATCCTTTTATGCATAATCCATAGGTGATCAATGTAATGAGCTGTAGCAGCAATATANATTTCTTGCATACCATATTCTTGTATAATATCTTTTAAAATAATGTAAATGTTAGTGGCATTATGAGGATATTCTACACATCTGAATGCAATAATCCTTTTATGCACAATCCATAGGTGATCAATGTAATGAGCTGTAGCAGCAATATAATATATTTTTTTTATTAATATCGGTCCATAAATCAGAGGTATACGTTATAATACTATTAAAAATTTTTAGATTTTCAATAGTAGTTTGTTTTCTTCTATTATATAATTTTATATTATCCGAACAAATTATTTTTACAATAAAAAGTATACCTGAGTTGGATATAATTCTGCACATGATGAGTAAAGTGTATTGACTTTATCATCGTAATCGACATCATTACAGCAGCCACGTATGCAGTCATTCCTTCACGAAATCTTTCATGTGAATATATAAAAGTGGAAAGAGTAGAATCAGAACCGATAACACTAGTTCTGTCTATTTTGAGTGAAGAGTTTTGTGAGCATATCTGCTTTCTCAGCATCTACATATTTGTCCCCATTTTCAACAGGTCGTGCATCGACTCTACGGGGTTCTTTGAGAGCGATATTTTAAATGCCCAATTTTGTATCTCGTTAATTAAAGCGGTAACCACGAAAGACATCTGAAGTTCTTCAATGCCAAGTGTAGCAAGATTGAATCTGGTCAAATAATCGTATAAAGGCTCATCTTTCTCGTGAATAACCTGCATTAACCCAATGGAGCCTCTTTCTCTTGCTACTCAAGAAATACGCCACGGAGAGCTTATCAAAGGTTCTGATAGATCAGGGTGCCAAAGTAGCTACCTAGTCTCTAGCTTCTCTCATCAACGTTAGTAGAAAAGATCGACATATTATGGATTCTGGGGCTACATACAATCTCATCAAATCAACGAAAGTCCGCAAATGATCAAGCGGATTCGTGACTTCGTCATATGCTTCTATCAACGGTTGTTTAAAGCCTTTTGGTAGAGTAACCCCCATAATTTCAGGTGCGAAGGGGTCTTTTTCCAAAACCATTTGTCTAAGTCTATGACTATCCCTCCTTCTTGATAATGCATCATCTATATTTTGGGTTTATCATTCCTGTATCTTGCATTCCAAGTCTATCGAATGGCTTTGAATTTGTGGATGTGGGACTATGTGAACTCCTTCTGGAGGTTGACGTCTGGTTTGAAAACCAATCTTGGTAGAGTACCAGGCAGAGGAACCCCTTGGTTTACTACTATTGGCTGAATAATCGAGGGGGCAACTGTTTGTGCAACTTGGGGTGGTTGCTCGCGTGTATTTTGAAGTGGAACTTTTTTCGGATTAGGGACTGGGTTGGTCGCTCTTTGAGCCTAGTTTTGCAAAAGAGCCGTCATACTGAGTCTCCAAAATGTTAAATTGATTCTATGTTACATATTGCGGTTGCGGCGGGTCTTGACCCAGTGCAACAAATTCTGACTCTGCCATGTTTCCAACCAAGCGCATATCACTTCTAGTTCGCCTTTTGGACATAACTTTCATGTCCAGAGTTCCCACAGACGATGGAGTGCTACTCGGGCATCACTAAGGTTTCATATATAGGATCTTTGTGATCCTACAACTGGGTCCTTGTCTGGAAGGCTCGAGTGGAAGTACTAGGGTGGTGCGATGCGATCAGATTTGGAAGAAGGCTCTCTTGGTTTGTGATCCGAGGCGCTGAGTTTACCAAAATAGGAATGGTACAGGTCACATCGACAGCGATGATGAGGAATCAGAATTCGGACCATTGGGTAATAGATTTGCAATAAAGGCTGTTAATTCTTCGATGAACCATTTTCTTTTTCCCCAAAGAAATCCCACTCAAATATCAGTTAGGTAGCCTGATTCAGAGCTAGTTTCACTTCAAGCGTAACTTTGAAAATTGTAAATTGAGGAAGTTTTACATTTAGATATTGTTCTCGTTTGCAATTGCCAAAAAACTTCATGATGCCCGTTCTGCATATCGGGGGATCTGAAAATGTGCCGCATGGTAATGGAAATATTCTGTAGAAGTGGTGGATTCATTTTACATTCTCTAAGAAGTGTGAGTGTGCTCGAAGTAATTAGTGTTACGAAGAATGAAAGACAGAAGAAACAAAGTAAAGATTGTTCTTTTTTCCTTTTGGCAAACCTCCATGAAATGCTCAACTTGATTGAACCACCTATAAAACAAGCAAATAAATCTAAACAGATTAAATAAGAGAAAATACCAAATCATGGCCATGAAAAAACCCTTCTTTCACACTCTTAGGTGTGAATTTAATCGAATTTGCACGTGTTGGCATTGCACTAACAAACCCTTTACTAGTTCACAATTAGTCTTGTTTGGTAAGATGAATTGTACAATACTAGACCCCAGCCCTATTGGTTCTCAAGAAGAAATGATCCCACTCGTGCTCTTGTGTTGTTCCAAATGTATAATACTTCCAACTATTTTCTTGATCAAAATCATTACTAGGATTCCTGCCCTCTCTAATCTGTCTCAATTTCTCCACTCTTTCAAGAACTCCTTTTATTGTCAAGTCAAATGCATCCTCAACCGTCTTCAATCTAGCCCTTGGATCTGCATAAATCACCTTAGGAATCAGCTTTATTACCTCCTCCCTCATTTCTGATACCTTTTTTCGTGGAATTCTTGATAGAACTTGCTCAATTCTTATGTTGTTATTTTTAACGTCGTCTTCTGGTATGAGAACCGAGTACGTAGTGTAATCTTTTGGCAGGTGCCATAGATATTGGACATAGGCAGAAGCTGGACTGAAGAAAACCGGAATACAACCGGCCAAGATTGAGTCGAATGTTGATCGCCTCGTGAATGAATCCCCCGGAGGCTGTAAGCAGAAAACTGAGTTTTCAAACATTTTCATTACATAAACAGGTATAATGCATTTGTTTCTACCGTTCCTGTTCTTGCATTCCAGAAATTTGCATTTTCGCCTTGAAGACATGCATTGCTCCATGATCTCACTCCGGATTGAATCCTCAATTTTTGGACGAGGTGCACCAGCAAACGAAAACAAGGTATGCCTTTTCATTCGTCTCATTTTGTTTTGCCATTGAAAAACTTGATCATCACTTGATGGATGGAAATAAGTTGGATATGGTATCCCGAAATCATTCTTGTTCCAAGGGCTCGACTCGATTGTTAACATTGTCATGTTCTGAGATTCAGACAACAACATAAGCTTGTTTCCCCAAGCATTGTCCTCATCAACTACTCTTCTGAAATCCCACGTAATTCGACCTGCAACCAGGAAATGATCCATCCCCCCCATAGCATTCCACTCTGGTTTTTCCCTTAGCCATTTTACCAAATGAACAGCATCTGAATCTTTTACAGAAGTGTTGTAAGAATCCCACAAGTGGCGTGCAATGTCAAGCCCGGCGTAGTATGGGATGTAGATGGCTGCAGCTTGAGTCGAGTCATTTGTTAGGCATTTATACTGTTTCATTCTGTTATGGAATATAACTTCTAGTGAAAATTGATCAGTCACAAACCAGCCAGGGCTTAAGAAAATCTTTTGAGGGTTTCCGAGGGCCTGGCCAAGCCCCATGTTCGCGAAATATTGGCACATATCAGTCCATTTGTTCAATAATTTGCATTGCTTAAGCAAATCATCATTAAATCTACTTGGCAGATCATGAATATAAATATATCGACCCGTACATGGATTCAATTTCCTACTACTTTCAGCCCATTTTTCTTGATCTTTATCTGCATACTTGTCGTCTTGTTGTACTATTGGTTCCAATTCTTTTTGAAGTCCGGCAAGATCCTCGACTGCATCGTTATTTTCTTCTTCCTCTGCATAAACTGCAGCATTTTTCGACGTATCATTGACATGGGACATTGTGCTAACATTTTGAACAGAATCTAAGCCTAAATATACTACAGAAGTTGGTTGGTGGTGGGATATTGATGCAAATTGAGGGAGAGAAGACCAATCAATAACATAAAGCAATAGATACCAGGAAACAAATAAGACCAAAAATACGAACCAGATTTTCTTTCGAGATCTTGTAGGAATTGAATTATTCATATTCACTCTTGGCGTGGTTAGTTGGGACGATTAGATAATCTTGTTCATTATATTGTACATAAAGGAAAAAATATGGCAGAATGTTAGACGACAATGGACAAAATATTTTATTGAAATAGACAAATTCTTTCCTTGGAACAGTGCAGAAATTGTTTGAAATGGTAAGAGAGCTAGAGAGAGTAGTAAGAGAAAAAAAGGGGCTATGAATGGTTAATTGAAGGGACACCATTCATATTCTTCCACTTATCTTAATTATAGAAATAGTTAACGTTATTTATGTCAAAAAAGTCTAGGTACTATTTTCGTATGAGTGGGGATTTTATCCTTGATTGTCACCATATTCGAATATACATTTGTATGTACATATTTTTAGCAGGGTGAATATTCTATATATGACTAGGTATAATATTCACCTATTTAAGTAAGGTGGAACTTTAGACAAAAACATTCGAAGGATAGTCAACCCAATTAATTCCATCGTGTTATTATAGTTTAATGAATAATGCTATCATAGGTAGTAGGTTGAATACGGTTCGATTTGAACAATTTATAACAAATTTTCAAACTAAATCAAGTGCCTTTGAATTTTTTTTAAATCAAACCAAACCACTTCAATTTTTAAATTTAACCAAACAAAACCACATCTTTCAGTTTGGTTCGAGTTAAAACTACGATTTAACAAATAAAAAAATGATATATATATATATATATATCGAACAAGTTAAATCATAAATATTAACCTAAATTTTCACATTAAAACATAAATATTAGTATCATTACAAATATTATAAACAAAAGTTCGCACTTCTAGCCATTACAATGCAACAACATGATATAAATAATTTAGTTCTAACATCTTAGTCAATATAAACTAGCGTAACATTTCTAGTTGTAACACATGAGTTCATTCTTTACATAAAGATAAGAATATAGCAAGTAAATTTATTATTTATAACTAATAGATATAAAGGAACTAATAAAAGAAAACGAATAGAAAAATCAACCGCAATACTACCTTCTACAATTTTCTCTAAATCACACAATGTTTCTACCTCATTCAAATATTGACGAATTACTATAAGTTCCTTGTTATTATGCAACTAATTTTTAGTGTAAATCACTATCTCAATAATCTTTTTACTCAATGAACTCATAAACAATCACTAATACGGAATATAGTCTCGGAAGCAATTGTCGATATTTGAATAGATAACACTTCATTTACAATTTGAAAGACAATCTTGTAGTTGTTTACATTCAATTTTCACCAAAATAATGTTGGAAGCCTTATAGATCATGACTATTTAAGTAACCTACCAAATCATTTTAACAATTAACAGTAAAATCTAACAACTAAGTTAAAATAATAATAATAATAATAAATTAAGTTACCGAACTAGGAAATTGAGATGCAAATAAACAAGAAAATATATAATATTCAGCTAAAAATTTACAGGAACTCGACACAAATTAGAATAAAACAACACAACTATTAATAAAATAAAGAAAATAATTACCAAAAAAATAGAAAAATTAGATAAACTAACATGAAAATTGAACAAAAATTCGAGAAATTTGTTAGCAGAGAGAAGCAAAAAAAAACGTGTGAGTTTGAATTAAAATATAGATTTAATTGTCTACTCAATTGTAATGGGCAACCGATTAATATGGTTTAGAAGCAATCGTTCAACACTTCAACCAATTTGAGAGTTTTGTAGATACAATTGTGATAACGATGGGTAATTGGGTACGATTTAATTAAATAATTATGATGAATAATTGCCTAATTGGGTTGAATCTATTATGTATGTATCTTTTTAATTGGAATATATTTAAATGTACTTGGGTTAGATAAATTTAAATTAATTTATTTTCAGATTTATTTTTATTTTTTATTTTTTGTAAATGATTTGCAAAAATTGAAATTTAAATCAAATTACTTCAAAGCAATTTGGTTCGATTCAAAATCAAAACATTGACGGAATCACGTGGATCCAATCCAACAATTTTGAAAAGCAAGTTCGATTTGATTTTACGATTTGACGGTTTAGTTGTTCAGTCCTAATAAACACTCTAGATGGTGTTGTTATACATGACTTAAAATTTCCAATTTTCTTCTTTTTTTTATTATTCAAAATAAGTAATATTCGGTATGATGTTGAACCTTTTAAATCTACACATAAACTATTTATAATAGACAAAATCTATGAATAACATTACTCGTGTTGTATCTATAAAATTTCATTAACAAATTTATTCGGCAATACAAGGCTAAGAAAATAAAAATTAAATATGGTGCAATATATCAAGGACTAAAATTTGTATAAATGAGACATATAAGAAAACAAAAACTCGACAGTTCCAAATTATAGTGTATTGACAGTCTTAAACTTTGTATAAATCCTTCTTCTCCCGTGAAGTGATTATTGTGAGTCGTGATCACTGAGCCATATGGTGTCATCTGTGTAGGGGTGGCAATGGGCCAAGCCGAGCCAGCTCGGCCCATTGCCCCACGAGCTCGGCTCGTGCTTGTCACCAGCCGAGCTTGTGGCTCGTTACTCCCGGGTCGAGCTCGTGGCTAGTGGGCAGAGCCGAGCTTCGGCTCACGAACTCGTCTTTTTTTTTAAGATCATCCTTTAAAAAAATATATATATTTGGACCCACGAGCCGCTCGTCAAAAAATGAGCCGAGCGGGCTCGACTCGCCTAGCGAGCCGGCCTGCTCGGCTCGTGGCTCATTTTTTACGAGCCGACGAGCCGCTCGGCTCGGTTGTCACATCTGTGGTCCATTAATCCCAAATATTTGGCTTTTCAGTTTTTTTTTCTCCAAAATTTAAATTTTTATTTCTTTTCTCTTTTGAGCACCTTGCACAAGTTTTTTTCCTTACATTCTCGATTTTGATAATTTATCATTTCACAAACCATAGCTTATAACATCTTCCATTCACTTTCATATAATTCTTATATATTACTATGAGAATATTGTTGACAAATGAAATGTGTTTTTTTATAGTGGAGCTTTGAACTCAACCTATAGCACACATTCGTTTGGGCTACACAATGTTTCAGTTAGACTGTCATATCTTAGTTACGCGTTTTGTGTTAAACCCATTGGTTGAAATCATCAAAGATCTATTATACTTAATATTAAGCTAAGAAATACAAGAATAATGTTATATAGTACCATTAGTATTATAACACCCGTCTAAATGACATGTAATTAGATCGTCTTAAATATAATTTATTTTCCCATTTTTAATGTAATCTATCAATTAATAACACTTGAATGTCACCTAGATAAAGCACTAGACGTGCTAAATAGCATTATTCGAAATATAAACATTGATTAAGAAGTTCTTGTGCTTGTTTCTTTTGAAAGATAATGACATGACGTTACCTTTTGTTTATGTACCTCCAATCTACCTCATGGGAAAAGAAAGTCCTGATATATCTATTGCTTACTTTTATCTAGGATCACTTGCTTATGATCCCACTTTGGAGTCTATATCAATTGATGCGCCTGCTAAGAAAGCTAATCGACCAGGCTATTAAAAATGGGGCTCTGCACGAAAGGGAAGTGTTTGATAACAGTTTAACTTCATGTACAGAAGTAAAACCAACAGAAATGGGCCAGAATATTCACATGTGGGTCCCACAGAATTTTTTTAAAATACACGGTGGGGCCCACTCCATTGTGAGTATTCTAGCCCATTTATGTGGAAATGTTCATGTACATGGGGGAGAAATTTGTTTGATAAACATCAAGTATGGACAACGGCTTCTTGTATGTGGTTGCACGTGGGAGTGTTTCACATTATTTGTTGAGGAGGAGACCCGGAGGCGAACCCCACCCCCCACCTGTACCGGAGGCCCCTCGGCCAAGCGGGTTGTAAATCGAGGGTTATGTACGAGTGGCAGGGACTTGAGGGAGAGAGCCAACATGACACGAACCAACCCAACAGAGCTGAGTCAGGAATCGAACCTACGAAGCCGGAGTGTTTCACATTATTGCTAGTATGGTGAGTAGGCTCTTTGTTGGCTTTCAGCTCGAGCACGAATTTGGATTTGGTATGTCCTACTGTTATTTGCTTGGCCAAAATTTCGTTCTCTCTTTGAAGTAAAAATCGCCATCTGATTGAATTATATGCTTGTAACATATTTTTAGAATGAATTTTAGAATATGATGAAAACTTATTTAAGGAGTTAAATAGAAAAGGAAAATTAGAAGATTTACAAAACCATCCTAATCTGTACAAAATCAAAGCAACACGAGAAAAATCGTAGCAAGAGGTGCTGAACACATCTCCCTTTCCCCTTCGAATAATCCCGAATTTTGTGCCAACCGACACCAAGAAAAAACCACGCATCAGCCTTTTTTCATTTCTCTATTTTCTCTAACCAAACGTGCTTATAGCACAAGACCCAAAAGTCCTGGATCCAAGTTTTTGGACTACACCAAGACGTCTTCAAAATGGGCTTTATATATTGGATCATAGGTAGGAAAATATCATGGATAGCCTTTTTCTGTTTGGGTAATAATTAATGGGAGAGGGAAAAATTCATAACTCAGGTTAGGTCAATTCAATACTCAGGCAATGAATATAAAATTTTCAAATCTCATATGATAACTAAATAATTAAATACATGTTATTAATTAAATATATTAAGGTTACAGTTATACAATTAATGATCACAGTTATATACTTATAGGTCATAATTTATTTATTGATCATATATTATCAAATTAACTGGTTATAAATTAGTTTTCGGTCACAAATTAAAAATATTATAAATCACAAAATTTATTTATTAGTTACAAGTCTCAAATTTTATAAATCACAATTTATTTAACGGTCACAGATTTTCAAAGTAGTTTGTTATAAATTATTTTTCAGTCATATATTATCGAATTTTTAAGTCACAATTAAATAGATAGTTGATTACAAATAACAAAATTGTTGGTCACATACCCCCAAACACTTCAGCCCACCCGCATTTTCAATCCACAACCAATACTTAGTTATAAATCAACCATATAATTGGTCACAAATACCTAAATAGATGGTCACAAATACTTTTCATTCCGCCCTCGCCCTCGCCCTCGCCCTCCCCGTCGCCAACAACACCAACACCACCGCTAGATCCACTGCCAATAAAAGCCACATCTCCAAATGACTCTCAAATAGACTCGAATCCCGAAGCTAAGTTGATAACCCAATTCGAGCTCAGATCCGATGAACCAGTCAACGACATATGTGCTTCTTATCTTCGTGAACGACTCCCCGGTCTAGATTCGTCCATCGTCAACATTGCCGCTTCTTTCTCGTCGGAGCTCAATCACTGCTAGCCGGTGTCCACTTCCAAGGGCCAAGCTTCCTATAGCATCCACTACCACCTCCACATCCATAACCTCCCTCCAACGTTCGCCACATCTCCATATCATCCATTTCGGAGAAATCAAACCCAGTTAAAAAAAGAACAGATTTGTGTCGTTGTGCACGAAGGAGAAAAGAATAGATCTGTACCACTACTCACTAAGGAGAGCCGCACATGAAGCTGCAAAATCACCTAACAAGGAGGAGCATCATCTCCGCTCGCAACATCGATGCACACAAAGGAATGTCACTTCTTGGCGCACGAAGCTGCAACACCTAACAAGAAGTATCGCTACTGCTTCGTAAAGATTCACCAAAGTGGGTGCGCCGTAAAGAACCATCGGAGTGGGTACGTTGTGAATGTGGAAGTGATAGTGAATAGTTTTGAAAAAGAATTAGGTTTTGTAGGGTAAGAGTCAATGTGAGGTGGGGGTAGAGATCGTCGCTGTAAGCTCGGTGGTGGTCTCTGACAATGGGTGCGGCGACGCTGGAGTTGTGAGTTAGGTGGAGAGAGTGAGAACAAAGAAGATGGAGAGAAATGAATTTTAGGGTTTGGATTAAATTGGATTGGGATGAGGTTGAATAAATTTTATAATATTATTAATAGGTAAATTAACACCTGATATATGATTAAATAAATTTATTATCCGATTTTTAACTATTATCTTGAAAAATCTGGTTTAGTGTAATTTTAATAATGGGAAAAATACATAACTACCAACCTTTAAAGATCTAATGGGCCAACCATTATATTCGAAGAGTGTCCATGGCCTCAAGCAAGTTAATAATAAGGAAAATTACATCAATACCAGCATTTTGAGTTTCAATTTAAAAATAAGATATTTATTAGTTTTTAATCAAAAAATTAGGTGTTGCCTATCCCTACGCCTTAAAAATAGTTGGGAAAAAAATCATTTCTTCTCAAAAATGCCATCACCACCAGAGGCGGCCCTGAAGGTGAAAGTTGAGCTATCGCATGAGGTCTCATCATTGTAGGGGCACCAAAAAAATTTGTTATATGTGTATACTAGTCAACGTAGAACGTGCTTAGCGCGTTATTATAAAATACTTTATAATTGCTTAAAAGTAATATTTGAATAAACGTGAATGCTAATTAATTTAGAATTAATATCAGTGAACATATACATGATAATGAGTGTTAAATCATTTATTTAATTTTCAATTAAGTAAAACTTGATGTTAATTAGCATACATAGATTAGAATAATGAAATACATTCTTTAACGTGAAAATATATTTAACGTATAATAAATGAATAAATGAGGATGAATATTAATTTAATGTAAATACTAATAAATTGAGAATTAATAATAAAAAATTCATACATTAATGAAAGCACACATATGAAATGAATCTATCAAATGTATATATAAATTGATGGTAACTAAATAGTTAAATAAATTAAATACAATGAAAAACGAAAAGTAGGCTATTATTGAATTAATTGAATTATAATAGGGTTAGAATCGTACATAAAATGATTCTCACTTGATGTGATATTTAATATATTATAGATATATGTAAAATTATATATTTAAAATATTTATTAATTTTAAAATTTAATTATTATATTAAGTTAAATTGCACAATGTTTATAAAAATGAGTTAAAAGACAAAAAAATGATGATTTTTATTTAACATTATTGTATTTCTTATTTCTTATTACATATCATTCCAAGATATTTTCATTAAAGCAAGGGGAATGATTCAAATGATTTAGACTCCTTCATAGCTAATATAAATGGTTGTGATTAACTATTTTCATTTATGGATTATTTATTTATTAATTGTATGCATTTGATTTGGTATAATATACAATTGCATAAGATACTAAATCTGAGAAAAATGTAATTGACTGGTTATAATTTTCTTAAATAGTATATTGCTTTAAATAACGTCAAGGAAAAAATAAATAGTGTTTAAATATCATAAGTTTGCGATGATATAATATTATTGAAATATATTTATTTAATTTCATGAAAGGGGTACCATTTTCAGGGCATCCAAAATTTCAAAGCCGGCCCTAATCACCACCACCACCTTTCTCACCTCTTTTCCCATTCATACGCACAGTGAGTGCGGCATTACAAGACTGCCAGTTGCTCTAGTCCAATCTCCACCATTTTCAGAGGTGTCAACACCAACAGTTGAGTTTTCTCCATAGCTTGCCTCCAAATCTGTGTCCAGTCAGTTTACCCCCCATCAACTTCTCAAGTCCAGTCTCCACCATTGCCACCAACAACTCTTCACCTCTTATCCCTCTCCGATGCCAAAAACCACCATTGTGAGATTGGTGTTGCACGATCATTGACTGTTACATTTCAGTGTCCACCATCTCTGGAAGATGCAAAATGACCATCTAAGGACCTATTTAAGCCCATTTTTTTTTGTGTAAAATGCATTTTCGAATAATAGATTGATGGAGAATGTGCAGTTAAAATAAAGGAAAACTTTTTGGGTTATGTGTAATATTATTTTATTGAAAAATGCATAATTGAAAAGAAGAGAGAAAAATGTATTTTGAGAAAAATGAGGATCAAACAAGGTCTAAGTCTTCTCCACCAGATACGATTTGTCGCTGCAATTGGCAGTGTCGCTTGTCTCTAGATCTGGATCCAATCAACAATTCGACTGCTCTAATCCAATCTTCACCGTCTCTGGCTCCGAAAGCAACAAGACCACCAATTGAGTCTTCTCTACCAGCTTAGGCTTGGCGTTACAGTTGACGGTGGTTGTCCATGAACATGTAGAATTTTTTGCTTTGGTGGTTTAGAGTATTTTGAGAGGTGGAAGTGGAGGTAGTGGTGGATTTGAGGTGGTGGCAACGATTTGGGTGGTGTCAACGGTGGTAGATGGCTATTTTCTTGCAAGAGCGCTAATGCAGCAGGATGGGTAGTATTTGTGAAGTTAATTGGTTAATTTGTAATTAAATAATAATTTATGACTATTAAATGTATAATTTACGACTAAATATGTGATTGTTATCAACAAGCTGTGTCTTATGCGATTGTGACCTTGTGTGATTTGTGATTAGTATGTGTCGTGATCATAAAGTATGTAATATTGTAATCGTGACATGTTTAATAAAATTATAGGTCACAACATTTTATCAAACGTCACAAAATATAACCACCTGATTTTTGGAAATTTTCCACAAATTTGTTAGACTAAAATTGTATTTTGAAATATTTATAGTTATGAATATATTTTTTTTTCATTATTGCTCAATATTTAATACAATGCACCAATCATATTAAAATAATAGTCATCAAAAACAAGCTTTAATATTAAACATGTTAGTAATCTATACACACAAAGTATTCCAACATTCTTTCCACTCAGACGAAAATGGCATTAGCTCCTCGGCATTATCGTAGGTTTCTGTCGATGATAGTATCGATTACATAAATATTCATCTATGCAAAGTTAGGATCCTTCGTGTCAAGATTGCAAAGGATTGTGGTCATTTGTGTCATGTTTGAAAGGTTTAGACCAAAAGAGAAAAAATCTACAAAAGTTTGGGATCATTTACGCTAATTTCCCTCGTTATAATTATTAATTAAATGATTATTTTGCTTGAAGCAATTAGATTGTGCATTATAACCTTTCTTTTCAATCTCCTTTGAAATCTAGATCCCCTAGTAGAGTAGAAACTGATTTCTGTCAATGTTTTATAAAAAAATATCTTACGAGAAGCTCAAATAAGTCAAATTTGAATATTGATTAATATTATAGTTAAAAGTCGCCTTACAGAAATTAAATTTTAAACTAAAAAAAGTAGATCTTATTAGTATAAAAAGCAACTTTGAAAATTATGTTAAGTAAAATAATGAACTTAAAAGTAATCTGTAGTCAAACATGCTATTAGCAGCATCCATCTTTGATGTTTGAAAATTTTGTTGTTTTTGGTACATGAGCTGAAATTATCAAAGAATGAATGGCTTGACTAAAATTGCAGCTTGAGCCTTGACTAGAATAATTTATTTACAAGTACTTTAAACTAGGAAAAA
The DNA here is from genome assembly GCA_903798385.1 of Fraxinus cuspidata. Taxonomy (NCBI): domain Eukaryota; kingdom Viridiplantae; phylum Streptophyta; class Magnoliopsida; order Lamiales; family Oleaceae; genus Fraxinus; species Fraxinus cuspidata. The sequence continues at coordinate 14,746 of CAIGRP010037786.1, forward strand.
TGGCTATAGAGGTCTTAAATCTTTGACCAGTATAGGAGTTTGATTCTCAATCTTCAAAATATAGAATTTAATACTTAAATATTTGAATTTGGTAGCATTGAAGTCCTTGGTTGACAATTTTACCCTTGTTTTATATGTAAAAGGCAAACTTTTGGTAAAAAGACAATTCTAAACTTATCTATAAATAAACAAGATAGAGAGAGAGAGAGAGAAAAAAAAATAGTAGAAAAATATAGTATATCCCAGTCAATAAAACACGAAAAAATAGTCAGATCAACCCAGTAACCAATAAAGTTATTGTCAATTAAAGTTGATAATCGACCTAACAACACACTATAAAATTGACACTTAGCGTAGCAAAAGTTACTCAAAATCAATTTTCATTTGAAGAGTTGGGGAATTCATAAAGGAAAGGCAAACAAAGGGAGATGAAAATGATGACAATGAAATAATTAAAAACATTTGCACAATAATTGAAATCAAAATTGTCAAGTTTTCTTAAGTTTGAAGAAAGAAAAATTCCAACCCTTGACAGTAATAATTGGAGGCAGTTTTATATTAGAAGGAACTACATGGCATGCCTATTGCCCATACAATAATTAAGGCATTTCATGGATATTGTGAATTTGAAAATACATGCAAAATAGCTGTTGATTCACGAGCTCGATCGTGGAAAATATGAATGGTGGTGGGTTCTACCCTTACAATCAAACTATTGTCTCTTGTAGTAGTTACCAAGATATGCATACTATGTGGTCGACAGACTCCTTGACATATTTATTGTCTATATAGTTCTTAGAAATTATTAGAACCCGTTTGATAAGGTTTTTTGAAAAGTCAATTATTGATTCTGAAATTAAAAAGTTATTTTTAAACATGTTTTAATAATTCTTTAGAAGTACTCTATTTGATTAGAAGGGCTTTTAAATGAAACTGACATAAGGTAGCTATCTTCCTTTAGATGTTCTTTTACAAGAAGTAGAAGCAAAAATATGAACCATGTCAAATGGGTCCTTAAGGCATTTTTCATCAAAACCAATAATTGCCTCTCAAAGCGGTCAATGACTAAAGAATTCTAATAAATACTATGTATTCTTCACCAAAAAAATAAAAAAAATAATAAAAAATAAAAAATCAGACGTGCAAATTTGATTGTCAAAATTAAAGCAGACATTACTTTCACTTATTTAACGACAAAACTAACTACTCCACACATTATTTTATAGCTTTCGATGCCACCCATTATTCCTGGAACTCGACATAGACAAGGTGCATAATGTACAAGAAAATTACAGTTCATATAAGTCCCAAAAAAAAAAAATAAGAAAGTTCATTCTCCCAAAAGCAATTGACCTTGTCTAAACACCTCATTAAATTTAGTATATCTTGTTTGGTTGTTCCAATTATTAGTAACTAATTTACTTAAAATTTTATAGCATGTAACAGCTTATGTATTATTCTTAGGGAAGAGTTCACAAATCAAGCATTAACTTTTACAATTGCAAAAATCGGGTATTAAGTTTTAAAAATGCAAAAATCAAGTATTTAGTTAATTAATTTAATATATT
>CAIGRP010037789.1:0-14360 GCA_903798385.1 Fraxinus cuspidata
CTCATATTTGTTTCATTTCCAAGTGGCCCAAAAGCCTCAGCAGCATGATCTCTTGTCCTCTTACTAAACTCATAAGTTGAAGTCGTTGCCAAAATGGCGTCCATGTTCAATGCACTCAATGTAGATGGTGGATTGACCACTACATTAGTCGTGATATTGCCCAATCTCATGCAATATATGTCAGTTCCAATTTTTTGTTTGCTGTGAATCAGTCCACAAAATATTTTGTTTTGCATATCTAAGAGATTAAGTATGACCAATTTCAAAACTAAGAAACAAAATTTAAAACTTTAAAAATCAGATATTAATTAAATTTTATTTATGAAATAATTAAGAAAAAATATATTTTATTAATTAAATATATTAAAGTCACAATTCTTTACAATTTGGTCACAAATTATCAAATTAATTGGTCACAAATTATTTCTCGATCACAAATTAAAAATTTTATAGGTCACAATTTTGTCATTGGTCACAAAATTAAAAAAAAAGAATTATAAGTCACAATTTATTTATCGGTCACAAACACTCTTTATTGGTCATGAATTACAAATTTTATAAGTCACAATTCACAGTTTTAGGTCACGTAATATTATCCACCATGGCACCAACTGAAAGTAACGCCACCTCACCATCACAGCTAGAGCCACACCACCACCGTCGTCACCATCACCAAACTACCATTTTCATCTTCAAAACCACCACCAATATCTCACCATCATAATCACCAACAAACCACCATTTTCAATTACAAAACCACAATTGCCACAGCCACCAACAAAAACCACCATCACCACCTGATTCAATAAAACCACTTCATCGCCGCTGCTACCGTCACCACCACCAACTAGTCACCATAACCATGGACCCACCGTCACCCCACCAACACCATGAAAAACAACGGCCAAACCTAATTTCTAATATGTTTGAGAAGATGAAAACACCTAGCTAAATTTAGACCCTTCCAAGACCTAATTTCCAAGCTAAATCTAGACCTAATTTCGAGTGCGCATGAGAAAATGAAAAAACCAACCTAATTTCCAAGCGATGCTGCTATGAATGTTGTTGCTGCGTTCAATACCACTTCGCTACTATGAAAATTGGGAGAGGGGGAGAGAGTGCCAGTAGAGAATGAAAATCGGGAGAGGGAAATAGTGTCACCGCCCTCCAATAGAGAGAAGGTAGAGAGAGGAGGATAGAGAGAGTAAAGAGAGAAGAAAGAGAAACAAATGAGAAAGATTTAGGGTTTTGAAATCGGGATGGGATGGGATGGGGAATCTAGATTAATTTAATTTTTTAATAATAATTTTTTAATATTTAAAATTTACTAATCATGTGGTAAAAAAAAGTTCCTTTGGGCCCGATTTGAAGATGGTCTTGATAGACATCCCCAATAGAATCCACTTTCTAAGATTCTGTTGTTGGCACCAATTTTCCATTGACACTGCCCAACCAAATATCCTGCAAGATGGTCCATTCTATGGCCCAAATTTAAGTCATCTTGAGGCCCTTAGCTCAAATGTTTTTGTCTATCATCAGGGTTGGGCGGATAGCAAGGAATTTGATAGGTACTCTCATTCTACTTTTTAACGGGAAAAATAACTAGGGATCACTTTGATACATTGCTAATAAATTGGTGACTAATGGCAATTCTTTTCTTATGTCAAACTTTTGAGTGAAAAAATAAATAGATCTAGAGCTAGTTCGAGAAAATCTAAATTTATAATTTCATTCATTTTTAGTAATTAAAACTTATAAATGAGTTGGTTTAACTATTTCTTACATTTATAAAATTCACAACCTATTCCAAGTGGCCCGAATAGAAAATTCTATGGAATTCCATAATTTTTTCAGCATATGGCTAAAAGTCCTTGACGGTAATTTCTTGCTAGTTGTGCTCATTGTCATGAAAGACCATTTTTCAAAAAAATATGGCCAAATCATAGAACCCACAAAAATTAACTCCAATCAAGTGATTTAGACAAGAATCAATAATTCATGAAAATAATTTAAGTCGTACTTGACGTTTGGATTAAGAGCATTCTTGTCTAAGAGCATAAGAAAGCATTAAGAAAAAAGATTTTTTATTGATCAATTTTAGAAACACGTTATTTTTTGTTTCTATGATATGAATTATATTTCTAGAAAAAAAAAGAACTTTATTTTACTTAACGATATTGAAGTTAAGTTATCATATACTTTTTATTTAAAAAGTAGAAGTCACTATTTTGAGATCTGAATTCCCAAGTCTTAAATCTTAATACCCTAATTGGAGAATTATCGCAAATTAAAATAAAATTTAATTTCTCAATGTTTTCGTTTACTCAAAAATCTTCGTTTTACAAGTTGACAAAATTTCATGATTAACGTAATTTAAAAATTTTTCAGTTACTAAAGTCAAAACTATAGGACTCACCCCTCAACAGTAAATCAATCGCCGTGGACCCCAAAATTTTAATCAATACATTTGTTGACTAAAAAAAGTCTTTATATTTCTAGAAAAGAATGAACTTTATTTTACTTAAAGGTATTGAAGTTAAGTTATCATATATTTTTTATTTAAAAAATAGAGGAAACTGTTTTGAGATCTGAATTCCCAAGTCTTATTTCTTAATACCTTAATTGGAGAATTATTTCAAATTAAAATAAAATTTAATTTCTCAATGTTTTTGTTTACTCAAAAGTCTTCCCTTTACTAGTTGACGAAATTGTGTGATTAGCGTAATTTAATTTTTAGTTACTAAAGTCAAAATCATAGAATCCACCACTCAATAATAAATCAATCGTTGTGGACCCCAAAATTTTAATCAAATACATTTGTTGAAAGAAGTCTTTAGACCCTTGTATACAAAATGGAATTATATAATTTGTCTTTCTAGAATAACCTCACCGACTTCAAGTGAGGTGAAGTCTTAACTTTTAAGAAAGTTAATACTGAAGACTTATCCTAAGTTAAGATTAGTTTTAATGTTTTATTACTTTCTTATGAACTCTAAAGTAGGACATTTACAAGTTCCCACCCTATATTATGAAATTCCGTGATTATAGTCAATTAATGAAGTTGAAATCATAGAACTAAGGTCTAGGGGCGTTAGGACTCGACTCATCTATTGCAGGGTCAACTTAGAGCACACACGACCAGACTCGTGCTTTCTTTTGGATGAGTTGAGCACGAATTATCTATTGCAGGGTCAACTTAGAGCACACACGACCCGACTCGTGCTTTCTTTTGGATGAGTTGAGCACGAATTAACTCGTAAGAAAAGGTGATGCGTCCCCCCCCCCCCCCAGTTCGCATAATCACTTTTATTTATTTTTTAACTGAAAAAACAAAGAAATAATAAGAAATAAAAAATCTTGTATTTAGGCATCCAGATGTCCGTAACCATGTCATGCAGTCTGTAACTACAAAAAAGAACATATAACTGAGCTAGGTGAGCCAAAGAGCTCGGCTTGCGAATGGTTCAAACGGAAAAACTCTAGCTCGACTTGGCCCATTTCTCATCCCTAAATAATAAATTAATCAATATGGATCCAGTACAAGTTTGTGACCAAAAAGATTAATTCCTACATTTGGGAGATTAGACTGTGTAGCTCGATAATTGAATTTCATTTCAAATGGTTAACTTATTATGCAAAGTAATTCAGTTTCATATAATTACTTCATCTACCCATATGTAGTCAATTTAGCTTTTGTTTCGGGTTTAAAGGGATTAGCAATATCCCATCAAACAGAGCACGCGTTATCTCAGTCCCTTAAGCAATAATTCATTTGTCACTCTTCCCTTAAACATGAAGGATTACAAGTTCAATCTAGGGACAATTATTTCACTATGTCACAAACTGTTGTTGTGGGTACAATCGTTTTAAGACTAAACCACTAATGTTTTTGCTATCATGAAGTTTTAGGCCATAACTTTAATATCACTAGTAGGATATTGGAATTCCCTTCCGAAAGACTAACCTCTTTATTCAGTTTAGGTACGCTAATCTACAATATTTTTAGCAATATGAATTTTTGTTCTCCTACTTTTCCAACAAGCACAATAGAGGCACAAGACAGCATAACGTAAAGGTAGGGCTGCACAAAAAAATCGTGAAACTGCAAATCGAACAGAATTTGAAACCGTTAGTTTGGGTCCATGTGGACCCGCGATTGTTTTCCCCTCAAACCGAACCAAACTGTTTCAAAATGGTTTGGTTTAAGTTTCAATTTTCAAAAACTGCATAAAACCAAACCGAACATTTTTTAAATTTTTTAACTAAAAAAATTAATTTTATTAACTTAAAAATTTTAGAGTTTTCACTTTTTAGAAAAAAAATACCAATTTAGCAATACAAATTACAACCAACCTATTGAAATAATCATATAACGTAAATTAAGTTCATCATTATTGTCCGATGGTTTTATAAGTCTACGACACACGTCCTAACCCGATATCTAATATAAACTAAAATTATTCCCAAATCATATGAAATGAAAAAAAAAAATTTATTTTCAACAATCCAAATCAGAATTCAACAAGAGTACGATAGCAAGTCACGCCGACAACCTCAAAAGCCCTAACCTAAACTCTTATTTCTCAAACATTTGATGATTGTATGTCACTGCACTGCTGAACAAAATGTGATTCCCAATCGCAAATCGCTAGTTGCCTTTTGCTTGATGGTGTGCTAATTTCTACCCAAATCTCCTCTTTCTCCTCTTTTGATAAGTCTTAGATTCCCATTTAAGTCATTTTTTCATTGTTTTTTCTTTTATTTTTTATTTTTTTAACTTATTATACACTTGTGAGTTGTGATTTTGATAAAAAAAATGATTATTTTTGTACCAAGGTGACTAATGAACTTGTTTGTGGTTTGGAAAGAACGAAGAATAGATAGTATTTATTGTGTGAAAATGTAAAATTCCCTAACTAGCTGCTACCTTCTACTTTCTTAAAATCGTTAGAGAATAAAATTTGTTAATTTTCAATAAATCTGAACTCTATTATTCTTTCTACATTTAAACATATCATGTTCAGTCCTTATTTTCAATCTCACTAGTAGAAAATGAGTTTTAACCAAACTATTACAACAGAATGTGACTCTATTTTTACCAACCGCTATATGACAACGTAAAAGGCAAACAAGAAAAGATAATTAAAAAGGAAGAAATATATATTCGTTTTATTAACATATTTTAGCAACTAACTTTGAAAATAATTTATTCACGGATTTCGTGGGAAAATGAAAGAAATTTAACATTTAACATTATTAGTTAAACTTATATGTTAAATTATTTCAAATATATTATTATAATGTGGATAGTTAAACAGTGGATTAAAATCGATCCAACTCGCAAATTATGGTTTGATTCGAAAAATAAAATGGTTTGGTTTTATTTGAAAAAATTCCAAACCGCATGAAATGGTTTGAGTTGAAAATATGGAACAAACCACCTAAAATCGAACCACGTTCACCCCTACGTAAAGGTACCCTCCTTAGCAATTCTCAAATGAAGTCTTGAGGCTGATGTGGCAGTGGCATTTAAACACTATGTATGGAGAGATTATCTTACTTAAGCTTGTCAAACACTATCTCTGCACCACCTCTTCTCAAATACCAAGGAACGTCTCCTTTCATTATTTCATAGAGTGACAATTGTCCACATTAGGGGTGGCAAAAAGGTAAAGTATCTCGTTGGCTCGACTCGTCAAAGCTCAGCCCATGGATCACTCGGGCTCATTTCGGGATGAGCTCGAGCCTGAGTTGAGCTAGGGGTTCGCCCGACGAAGGCTTGGCTTGACGATCTCGCGAATGCCCACGAGCCTAAAGTTCACAAGCCCACGAGCTTGGCTCTTGGGCTCGTAAAAATTATGAAGAAAAAGGTGAAAAAATTTAAAAAATTATAAAAAAAACTCGTGGGCTCGGCTCATGAGCTCATGAGCTCGACCCTTGAGCAGGAGCTGAGCTTGAGCTCGACTCATGCTCGAACGAGTTTGTGCTCATCTCCAGCCGAGCTCATGGGTAGATTAGCTCGGCCCATTGCCACCACTAGCCCACATTATGTGTTCACTCTTCCGGCACTATAAATTCCCATTCCATGTACGAGAAACCAACACTATTATTGAATCTCTATTGGATCATTTTTTCCAGCATATATCAAAGTCGACTTCAACATTCGAGTGTGATCTACCGTTCATCTCCCATTATGTCAAACTTACACACACTATCTTTTTTTGTAAAGTCAAAGCAGGTTTTAGGTTATAAAAAATGATATAGGTCTTCTAACAAATTTTGACGTCAACAGGTTATCAAATATGAATGTGATTTTAGTGTTGCATTACATGTATGGACATATCAATTCAACTAATACATTAATTAACGAAAACTAGTAATCCATAATTATTCGATGCAATTAAACTTTGATGTGTTATCCTAAATTCCAGTGCGTATAAGCTTATTTTGTTGATCAAAGTACCATACAACAATGGAAAATTCATATCATTTATGTCCGTATGACTGTCGTGAACCGACATAAGAGTTAAACGTGATAAGTAATATGTATATAATTTAGAGTATCCATTTATTGAGTCGTCTTACCCTCCACGATAGGAGTGGTATCCAGGAATGTTGGAATAAAAAAGAACCTACAGTATTTTTAAGATTAAATTAGTAAACAATTGTAAAGAATTTACAAGCTCAAGGTCCGACCTAGCCCTTTGCCTTGGTGCAAGGGTATTGTTGGCTACTAGCTCCAGTCGAGTCACCAAATTCCCTTGAATCACCATGAGCAATCCGATCACAACCAATTCTACTTGAGTTACCACTTATCAAACCACAAGCTACAGCTGCATCCACTGGGACTGTCAAACCTTACAAAACATATAACTGGGACTTTCTCTGCCACCTTAACACAGCCTTGACACCATTTTTAACTTTCAGAGCTCCACCTCCATGGGTATTGCTGTACCTATTTGGATCAAGAGTACTTAATAAGGTAATATTTATGTTTAAACCCGGAACATGTTTCACTAAACCAAGTGTCCTGACCGTTCCATCAAACATCTTGATTATGACTCTACCAATATTAGCTATTTCATTGGGCTCATTATATCTAATCACCAAGGAGGCCTTTGTAACTATTTCATCGGAAAACAATCAATCCCGATTGGAACACGTATGAAAAGTACAAAACATATCAATAATTCAATCCTCTTTAGGTTTGGAGTCACCTTCAGTAATCACCAAAAGATATCCATCGCTTCAGTTTTCTTCTGTAAGACTCGCATCATCGGAATTTCCTGGTTGTCCTTTCTCATATGTAGTAGCAAACGTATTCTTGTTTTACCATTCATTTCAATTCCTCTCATGTGCCCCATATTGCTGCAATACCAATAGACTTTATCACTGTTGCTATCTGAGACTATGACCCTTCCATGACCGCCGATCTTCTTTCACGAATAACAAGACTCTCTATTTGGGCCTTAGATTCAACGACCATACCTTGTCAATAGTGAGAGTATACCGATAACAAAGAATAATATCTTTAAAAGTCATATATGGCAAGGAACACAACAATATCAACCCTAAGTCTTCTTCATCGTACTTGACCTCCATGGTCTCCAAATCAGAGAGAATTCGCTTGAACATCGATAGATGATCTTCCAAAGATGCATCTTCTATTAAGCAATGAGAGTGCAAGCGTTTCTTCAAGTGTAACATATTGGTCAAGTTCCTTGTCATACAAATCTGCTCTAATTTCAATCACAAAGGTTGGAATCATAGCGCCCGAGCCTGGCGCCAAGGCACCCACTGCTGCTGTTCCTTGTTTTTCTTTTGGCGCCTTCTCTCGAGTGCTTTTTCTTCACCTTGTTTACCTTCATCCCAAATTCATTTTCTCAATCAAACTCTCAATCCATGATGAAATTTGATTCCTTATCTATCCAGACTTCCAAATCAAAATTACCTAGTATTCCTCCATAAATCAAATTTTCAAATTACATAGAATTTGAGTCACAACATAATAAGTTTTATGAGACAAATCCATTTTTAGTTAAAATCACACTAGGTGGTATATTTTATTAGCATTAGATAAAAAAAATATAGACTTAAGTGGTGGTTAGGGTAAACCTCTAGCTAAAGAGAATAAATGAATGCTTATCTCATCCAAAGATGAGAAATGAAATCTTGAAACAGAGGACTAGGACTCATGTGATCTCATTCCAGATTTGGTCATCAAGAGCTGAATAGGCTATAGTCTTCTTATCATTTGACTCGAAGTCGTTGTTCGATGCAAAATGAAAAACTATTAACCCTCATCTTACCAGGATGTCCATATTTATTTCATTTCAACGTGGTCCAAAAGCCTCAGCAGCATAATCTCTTATCCTCATAAGTTGAAGTACCTGCACAGAGGGTCTCAATGTTCAATCTACTCAATGCACACAGTGGATTCACCATTGCATTAGTCGTGCAATCAATCTCATGCAATCCATGTCTATTAAAATTTTATTGCTTACCTTATCTTTTTCCTTGAACCCACTTCCTTGATCGATTGATTACACTAATAAGTCTTCTGTTGTTGCACGTGTGAGTTTTTTAGCAGAAGAAAAAGAAACAAAATGTTATTGTTTTGAGATTTGAATTTTCAAGTCTTAAATCTTAATACCTTAATTGGAGAATTATCTTTAATTTCTCAATGATTTTGCTTACTCAATAGTCTTTCCTTTACAAGTTGACTGAATTCTGTGATTCAGTTACTAAAGTCAAAATCATAGAACCCACCCCTCAACAATAAATCAATCGCTGTGGATCCCATAATTTTAATCAATATATTTGTTGACTCAAAAAGTGTTTAAACCCACGTATACGAAATGGAATTATATAATTTTCTTTCTAGCATACCATCATGGACTTCAACTCTATGAGGTGAAGTCAATTTTTAACCACTAGGATCTACAATGCAACAAAATATACCAAGGATCACTTTGATTCACTGCTAAAAGTTTGTGACTAACGGCACAATTTTTTCTAATGTCAAACTTTTGAATGGAAAAAGTAAATCTGATCTAGAGTAAGTTTGAGAAAATAGAATAAAGAATTAAATTCTTTCTTAAATAACTTAAACTTTTAGATAAGTTGATTTGTCCGTTTACGTAATACACGGCGTGTTCCCAGTGACTTAAAGAAGAAATCCTGGAATTTCATAAGTTTGTCAACATATTATTAAAGCTTTATGGAGGTAACTTTTTGCTACTGAGTGCTATTAATTATCAAAGATTTTTTTTAACATGTCCAATTAATAGAATCCACAAAAATCAACTCAAATCAAATAATTTAGAGAAGAATCGATAAATCACAAAAGAATAATAATAATTATTATTATGATAATGAAATATGAGTGATGTGACAATTTATGTGAAAAAATGAGATTGTAATTGTAATGTGACAGTCTACTTGTATTTGTCATTTAATGTATAGCTCTCCTAATTCTTCGAGAGAGATATATCTTACTTCAATGTCATAGTTGAATTCGGTCTCACCTTTAATTTTGGTGGCCAAAGGGACCAAATTTGCATATGTTTGAAAATATATTTTAAACAATTATAATCCCTTGTAACCTGTCTACTAAATAAGTTAGGCGAGTTTATGAACATTTTAATCGTTTAATTCTTTAAAAAGTTAAAACTCTAGAAATAAGATTTCAATAATAATAATAAATAAATAAACTTAAACATTTTGTCTTAAGCTAGTAAAATAATACTAAACAGCCACTTAATGAATTATGTAATACGTAATTGGTAGACTAATTGTTTGAAGAAGTGAACTAGTCAAGTCAATGGACTAATATTTGGTTAACATGAGCAAGTGTCCATGAAACATTACCATGATTTGAATGGACTATTTGAGAGTTATTACACATATGAGTTTGGACCGGAAATTTCAATAAGTGATCAAAAAGTAATTCTTTTCATCATTGTACGTGTCAAGAAATAATATAGGTGGTAACTGTATGACATTAAATGATAAAATTATTTATATGCAATGTCATATGATTCATTTAATTGAACTTATTAAACATGATCATCTAAATTGGTGCTCTAACAATGCTAGTGTTAAATAACATTATTTATGCCCATAATAGTGCGATACAAAAGAAACTGTGTATTGACATTAACGGAATGAAAATGTATCTCTTTATTAATGAACACTAGTGATGCTCAATTTTCTACTTTTTTGGTGGAGATCACACTAACTACTAATTATTAAATTTAATATTATTTTATTTTAATTTGACTCGATTATAATCGACCATATTTGACTATCTTATGTTATTTTAAATTGACTCGAGACTGATCGGCATATTTCATTATGTGATGCTATTTTAAATTGAGTAGACAATAATCATCAAGTTAGCGTTCGATGAAAATTGACACAAACTAATATCCCATGATTTCACTTGGAAGTTCATATACACTTCATCTCCATGTGGTCCAAAAGCTTCGATAGCGTAATCTTCGATCCTCATTCAAAACTCATAAGCTGAACTACCTACCTAGAGGGCCTCTATGTTTGACCGACTTGATGTAAATGGTGGGTTCACAATTCCCCACTACAATATTTGTGCAGTAGCCCAATATTATACATTTCATATCAATTTAAAATTTATTCCTTAACTTTATGCTTTCCCTTGGACCCACTTCCTTGATCGACTGACTCCACACACCATGTCTTCCATAGCATTGCAGCTCACGACTAATTTTCATTTCTTCCAATCCCCAAACAAGCACTCATGCAAATTTGCATAAGCAACCCCTACAATTTTCGTCGACTTTCAAAGTATGAAAAAGTATAAACATATTTGGAGACAGATATTCTTTAAAATTTACTTAATCATTTTTCCAGACTTAACTAAACATGCTCTAAGTCGTGCTACATTTTAGGGTAAATAAAAGAAAAATAAAATAAGAAAAATGAAAGTTGTTTTAATCTTGTATTTGGGCATCCAGGTGTCACCATTACGTACGGTGATCCTTGACCAAATTATGTGTTTACTCTTCCAACAATAACACTAAAATTCCGACCCCATTTATGAGAAATCGACACTTCTATTGAATCTCCACGGATCATTTTTTCCACTAGCAAAGTCAACTTCAATATTGGAGTTTGATCGATAGTTCATCTCCCATCGTGTCAAACACTGAGCAAACATGCTAGTAATCTTTTTTTATAGAGTCAAATCACGTTTTAGGGTTACCAAAGGGCATAGATCTTCCAACATATTTCGACATTAAAGGATTATCAAATATGTATGTGATCTTAATGCTGCATTACATATAGGACATATCAATTCAACTAATACATTAATCAATAAAAACTTAGTAATCCATAATTATTCGATGCAATTGAACTTTGATACAAGTCATAATAATTATCATATCATCCTATATTTTAATGCGAACGCAGATTTGGTTTGTTAATCAAAACTACCAGACAACATTGGATACTCCATATCATTTACGTCTATATCACTGTCCGGCATTTCTTCTGGAGAGAGATGTGGCTTTGGAGGCAATTGCAACAACTCGACATCTCCTTCAAGCATCTCTATAACTTTTGTCATGGAAGGACAATCGTCACGTTTCATCTGTATGCACCACAAGGCTACAAGTGTCATTTTCTTCTCCATTATTCTTTCATCCAAAGAAGCATCCCCCAAATCAATTTCCATTCCTTTGCTGAATGTGTCATGAACCCAACAAGGGAAATAAATCTGGCTTATATTTTCTGCAGACGGATTCAAATTTCTCCTTTTACTTGCCATTTCCATCAACAGCATTCCGAAACTATAAACATCTGATTTGTACGGAACTCTTCCAATGTTTCTGTAGAACATTTCCGGCGCCATGTATCCCATTGTACCTCTTGCTGCAGTTAGGGATACCATATTTTCGTCCGCCGGATACAATTTTGTTAGCCCAAAGTCAGAAATTTTAGGAGTGAAATCATGGTCGAGAAGAATGTTGTGAGGCTTTATATCAAAATGTAGAATTTGCACATCACAACCTCGATGCAAATAATCATCACCTTTAGCCACCCCAAGAGCAATCTCGACGATTTTACCGTAACTCAAGAAAACTGTAACTTCTCGTGGGAAAATGTATTTTTCAAAATAATCAACCCCTTTAGCCACCCCTAGAGCAATCTCGAAGATTTTACCATAACTCAAGAAAACTGTAACTTCTCGTGGGAAAATGTACTTTTCAAGCGAATTATTTGGCATAAAATCGTATATCAAAGCACGTTTTGAACCTTCAACACAGAAGCCAATGAGTCGAACAACGTTAACATGGTGAATTCTTTCAATGGTAACCACTTCACTGATAAATTCCTGTCCACTAGCTTTGGATTTTCCCATCAATTTTATTGCAACAAAAGGGCCACTTCTAAGCTGACCTTTAAACACAGTGCCGTAGCGTCCTTCTCCCAACTTGTCCTTAAAATTCTTAGTCATATTCTTCAAATCTCCGTATGAATATCTTATTGGCATGAAGTTGTTCTGGCTTTGTAGGAATTCTTCAATGCCTTCATACATTGAGAGGTGCCGCCTTTGGAATTTATATGCCAACAATGTGACCATAAATAGAATCCCACAAAAAATATTCCTGCGTTTCTGAAGACCAAAAAAAAATGAAAAACACGACACGAAAACTTTTTCTTACAAAAAAGGATATTTTGGCTAAAAGTAGAATGAGATAATTCAACAAAATTTGCACACTATAAATACTACCTAAATTTGTCATCCCTAGTTATTTGATGCAGAAAATGGTTTTCCGAAATCCACTCTAGTAAAGGGTCCTCTTTTATCACATGGAATATATAGAATAATTTTACCATTAAGATTGAAGATCTCTCTTACCTACAATATGTTCCAGCTTCCTATAATTATCTGTCCAAATTAACAAAAGAACAAAACATCTGTGCGATAGACGGAAATCACTGAGGCGGTAAATTCCGCAGACAGTGATGCATTCGATGTTATTAAAATCGTTAGCATTACACTCTTCGTTTTTTGCATAACATTCTGTGCAATAGATTTGGTACCACCTAAGCACAAATCCGTAAGCCAGCCCATCTTGAATGTCTGAACAGGGGGCATCATAAACTATGGGAAACTCTTTTGAAATCAACGCCATCGCGTCAATACTGCAGGAATACTCTAAATCTGCTACACTGACGTTGTCTCTGCCTACAAGATAAGAATATTTCTGCGGAGAAATATTTTTACTGCAAATGCATTTATCAACATAAAANACTCTAAATCTGCAACACTGACGTTGTTTCCGTACTACAAGATAAGAATATTTCTATCAACATAAAAAGGAGACTTTGCAGGAGCTTCACAGTGGATATATATTATAGGAATATTCAGTTTTGAAACATAAAACTTCACAAAATCGTCCTATGCTAATGACATCAGATTGTTAATTGGTAATGAAGCACAACTATTCTTCTCCAGACCAGGATTACTGTAAGAAAATGATTGCACGAAGAATCTGCTGGAACTTAAATAGAGGATAGTGCGGCTGTTCTCGCAAGCAAGTTCGTAGTTTGAATTGCCACAATTTTCGGGGTCGCCTCTAAGTCAAAATGGGTAGCTAATGTTTGCGATACTGCCGCAAGAAGTAGGGGGACAGTCATGGTTTTTCTGCGCTTCGCAATTACTTGCACAGTGTAAAAGAATTAAAAAGATGTTTTGTTAGGTTTTAGTTGATTTTGTAAATGGCATATTCTGTAGACAAAAGGACTTAAATTGATAGTATGTAAAAGTTCAAGGAGTAATGTGCAATATGTTTAAAAGTTAGGTAGTTGGTCTAGGGTATCGAGTTCGGAACAAGGAGGAAAATGGCTTGAGCTACAAAAGCAGAAACATCGTCGCTAGACCGTCACCCCTCCTTCGCTCGAGCAACAACCTGTCGCTCNGGGACAGTCATGGTTTTTCTGCGCTTCGCAATTACTTGCACAGTGTAAAAGAATTAAAAAGATGATTTGTTAGGTTTTAGTTGATTTTGTAATTGGCATATTCTGTAGACAAAAGGACTTAAATTGATATTATGTAAAAGTTCAAGGAGTAATGTGCAATATATTTAAAAGTTAGGTAGTTGGTCTAGGGTATCGAGTTCGGAACAAGGAGGAAAATGGCTTGAGCTACAAAAGCAGAAACATCGTCGCTAGACCGTCGCCCCTCCTTCGCTCGAGCAACAACCTGTCGCTCAACTATCATTGGCTATAGTTCGAGCGACAGCTTTATAGGGAAAAATTTTATTTCGCGTTTTAAATGCTTTTTTCGTGGCCCATATGTTTTCTACCCTACC